>CAUYSK010118767.1:0-15562 GCA_963575035.1 Avahi laniger | reverse complement strand
TGTGTCTTTTCCTGGCTTTGGTAACAAGGTGATACTGGCTTCATAGACTGAGTTACAGAAGATTCCAATGTTATGAAATGCTTTCTGTGGGATAGGTACCAGCTTTTCTTCACATCTGGTCTGGGCATTTTTTTTTTTTTTTGAGACAGAGTCTCACTTTCTTGCCCTGGTTAGAGTGAGTGCCGTGGCATCAGCCTAGCTCACAGCAACCTCAGACTCCTGGGCTCAAGCAATCCTACTGACTCAGCCTCCCAAGGAGCTGGGACTACAGGCATGCGCCACCATGCTCGGCTAATTTTTTCTATATATTTCTAGCTGTCCAATTAATTTCTTTCTATTTTTGGTAGAGACAGGGTCTCGCTCTTGCTCAAGCTAGTCTCGAACTCCTGAGCTCAAACAATCCGCCCGCCTCGGCCTCCCAGAGAGCTAGGATTACAGGCGTGAGCCACCGTGCCCGGCCTTGGAAGATTCTGTATTGCTGCTTCAATCTCACTGCTCATTATTGGTCTGTTCAGGATTTCTATTTCTTCCTGATTCGGGCTAGGCAGGTTGTGTGTTTCTAAGAATTTATCCATTTCCTCTATGTTTCCTAGTTGGTATGCATAGAAGGTTTCATGGTATTCACAAATGATATTTTAAATTTCTGTGGTATCAGTTGTAATGTCTCCTTTTAAATTTCTGATTGAGCTTATTTGAATCTTTTCTTTTCTGTATGTGGTTAATTTGGCTAGTGATCTATCACTTGTTTATTTTTTCAAAGAGTCAACTTTTTGTTTTATCAATCCTTTGTATTTTTTTTTGTTTGTTTCTATTTTGTTTACTTCTGCTCTGTGCTTTGTTATTTCTTTCCTTCTGCTGGCTTTGGGTTTAGTTTGCTGCTCTTTTTCTAGTTCCCTGAGATGTGATCTTAGGTTGTTCATTTGTGATCTTTCTGTCTTTTTGATGTAGGCATTTAAGTATATGAACTTTCCCCTTAGGACTACTTTGGCTGTATCCCACAGATTTTGAAAGCTTGTGTCCCCTTTGTCATTCAGTTTGAGGAATCTTTTGATTTCCATCTTAACTTCATTATTGACCTGAGCAACAGCAGGTTGTTTAACTTCCATGATTTTGTGAAGATTTGAATGTTTCTCTTGGATTTGATTTCCAATTTTATTCCATTATGGTCTGAGATGATACGTGGTATGATTTCAATTTCTTTTTAAATTTGCTCAGACTTGTTTTGTGGCCTAAGACATGATCAGTCTTGGAAAATGTCCCATGTGCTGATGAGAAGAATGTATATTCAGTAGTTTTTGGGTAGAATGTTCTGTAAATTGTCTGTTAGTTCCCTTTGTTCTAGAGTTCCATTTAAGTCTGGCATTTCTTTTTCTTTTTTTTTTTTTTTTTTTGAGACAGAGTCTCACTCTGTTGCCCTGGCTAGAGTGCAGTGGCATCAGCCTAGCTCACAGCAACCTCAAACTCCCAGGCTCAAGCGATCCTTCTGCTTCAGCCTCCTGAGTAGCTGGGACTACAGGCATGTGCCACCATGCCCGGCTAATTTTTTCTATTTTTAGTTGTTTGGCTAATTTCTTTCTATTTTTAGTAGAGACGGGATCTCACCCTTGCTCAGGCTGGTCTCGAAATCCTGAGCTCAAGCAATCCTCCCACCTCGGCCTTCCAGAGTGCTAGGATTATAGGCGTAAGCCACCACGACCAGCCTGGTATTTCTTTATTCATTTTCTGCTTCAATGAATTGTCCAGTTCTTTCAGTGGGATGTTGAAGCCTGGCAATTATGATGCTACTGTTTATTTCTTTGCTTAGATCTAGTAGAATTTGCTTTATGAATCTGGGAGCTCCTGTGTTAGGTGCATGTATATTTAGGATTGTTATGTCTTATTGAATTGCTCCCTTTACCATTATGAAATGACCATCTTTGTCTTTTTTATCATTGTTGATTTAAACTCTATTTTATCTGACATAAGACTGGCTATACCTGCTCACTTTTGGTTTCCATTTGTGTGGAATATTTTTTTCTACCCCTTTACCTTCAGTCTGTGTGAGTCCTTATGAGTCAGATGTATTTCTTGGAGACAGCACATATTTGGCTTATGTTTTTTCATCCATTCAGCCAGTGTTAAAGACAAAGGTCTTTTAAGTGGGGCATTAAGACTGTGTTCGGTGTTAGTATTGATTTGTGGGACACTGTTCCATTCATCATGGTGGATGATACCTTGTTGTTTTGTTTTCCCTCTTGTGCTGTTGTTTTATAATAGCTCTGAGATTTAATTTTCAGGTGTTTTTATACTTGTGAGCATCTATCATGCTGTTCCATATATAATGCACTTTGGAGTATTTCCTGTAGTGTAGGCCTAGTATTGATAAATTCCCTTAGTGTTTGCCTGTCTGGAAAAGTTTTTATTTCTCCATCATTTATGAAACTTAGTTTTCAGGATACAAAATTCTTGGCTGGCAATTGATCTGTTTAAGAAGACTAAAAATGGGGCCCCAATCCCTTCTAGTTTGTAAGATCACTGCTGAAAAGTCTGCTGTTAGCCTGCTGGATTTTCCTTTGTAGGTTAGTTGTTGCTTTCATCTTGTAGCTTGTAGAATTTTCTCCTTCATTTTAACTTCGGCCAAGTTGATGACAATGTGTCTTGGAGATGTCCCATTTGCTATGAATCTTCCTCGTGTTTGATGACCCATTTTGTCTCTGGATGTTTGAATCTCTGGTGATACCAGAGGAATTTTCCCCAATAATTTCCTCGAGTAGGTTTTCCATGCTTTTTGCTTTTTCTTCTTTTCCCTCAGGGATACCTATAATTTGTATATTGGCATGTTTCACCTAGTTCCATATTTCTCTGAGTGATTGTTCATTCTTCTTTATTCTTCTTTCTCCATCTTTGACTCACTGGGTTAGTTCAAAAGCCTTGTCTCTAAGCTCTGAGATTCTTTATTCTGCTTGGTGTAGTGTAAAATAAAGCGGCAGGTAGACGGTCCAGGACTGGTACCGTGCTACAAGGCACTGGACTTCTATCACAGCACTTGGCTTCCACATCATGGTCCAAGACAGCTGCTCTGTCCAGAGCCATTGTGTCTGCATTCCAGCCAGCAGGGAGAAGAAAAGCAAAAAAGGGGCACGACACTGCCTTCTGAGGACACATCCCAAAGGTTCACACACCATTCTACTTACATCTCAATGGCAATAACTTGGTTACACAGTTACATCCAATTGCAAGGACACTGGGAAATATAGGGTTTATTCCAGTTGGACATGTGCCCAGCTAAAATCCTGGGGTTCTATTATTAATACTAAGTAAAAAACAGAGAATAAATACCAGAGGACAACTGGAAACATTTCTCCTACTTGCCTTCAGAGAAACATCACTCTGGGAAATGTTAATGAATGTGCTTCCAGAAAAAAGTTCCATGCTCAAAAGTTTGATAAACATTGTTAACCATATTCCTTCCCTTCTGGAATCACAAGATTCACAGAGCATGAGATTCTGAAAAACCCAGTAATAGAGAAGCTTTACTAATTTCATTTAATTTAGGATTTTACAAACCAATTTGAGCATGGAGCGTCATTTAAGAGGCACCAGCATTAACATCATAAGGGAAAAAGTTCTATGGAATATCAGTTTGGAAAATGCTGCAAGGAACTGGAAACCATAGATGGCAAACCAGGATCCAGGCCTCTGAGTGGGAACAGAGGAAACAATAAGCAAAAGGAATGCAACCTCAGTAGCTCCAGTTTTTTAGATTTGGGGGATTGCCCTCTGGAATATCCATCTGACAATAATCCTTCATTCCTACTAGAATTCTAGTTCCCTTTCCAGCATGTTTTAGAGGTGTGTTTTTGTCTCTTGTCCAAAACTGGTACTCTGGACTTCTCAGTTTGTCCCAGGCTTCTCATTACTACTTCTTCATGGCGCCGCAGCTGTCTCTGGCCTGCTTCACCCTCCTCCCAAAGCCTGGGTACAGGCCCTGCCTTTTATTCCCTAATGTAGCAGTCCCAAACCTTTTTGGCACCAGGGATCAGTTTCGTGGAAGACAGTTTTTCCACGGACCTGCAGCTGGTGGGGGCTGAGGGTCAGTTTCGGGATGATTCAAGCATGTTACATTTATTGCGCAGTCAAACCTCTCTGCTAATGATAATCTGTACTTGCAGCCACTCCCCAGCACTAGCATCACTGCCTCAGCTCCACCTCAGATCATCAGGCATTAGATTCTCATAAGGAGCCACATCCTAGATCCCCCGCATGCGCAGTTTACAGTAAGGTTTGTGCTCCTGTGAGAATCTAATGCTGCTGCTGATCTGACAGGAGGAGGAGCTTATGCGGTGATGCCAGCAATGGGGAGCGGCCGTAAATACAGATGAAGCTTCTCAGCTCGTCCACCGCTCACCTCCTGCTGTGCAGCCCAGTTGGGTCTGCCGCCTGGGGGTTGGGGACTGCAGCTCTAATGCACACTAACCATAAGGATATGGGGTATAACAGACTTTCTGAAAACTCTTAATTACGGAAGAGAGAAAACAACGAACATTGCTTCACAGTATCTACTATTCCTAGAGTCCATCAGCAGGCCCTTCACGGAGATGCCCTTTTTGGATTGTCCTTTCCTTGGCTATTCTAGTGTGAGGCTTTATCCCTTACTTTATATCTCCTCGTCCCCAAGGCCTGGACTCTCACTGACCTTCTATGATGGTGACCACAGAGTTTCTACAGAGGAGGGCCTAGGAGACAGCAATCATGCCAGAGAGGGGGCTGGGCAGTCTTCTGGAAGATGCACTTTCTGAGTGCTTTGCATATAACTGCGAGAACGTGAATTGCCCATATGAAAGAATGGGAGTGGAAAGAGTCTGCAGGCCGATGAGCTCACCACCAGCCCTCGACCACTGCCATTTCTCGGCTCCCACAGACTTTTTAAAAAGCAGGTGGTTTTAAAAAGAAACTTATCAGAGTATCTTGGCTACTAATTAAAAATACAGAAACTTGGGCCTTATCCCCGACCTATTGAATCAAAGTCTCTGGTTTTAAGGGAATCTGCATTTGTAATCAACAACCCATATCGTAATAGATCAACCCCAAACTGGTAAACAGCATAATCATTTTTAAGAGTTTCACCCATGGAATACTCAATACCCCAATCTTCGGGGTCTGTATCTGGATTACTGCCCTGGTTCTGAGCACCCAGAAGAAAAGGGGTACATCCTAGCCTCACATCACAGAATTGAGGCAGCTCATCAGAGTTCTCCCTGCCGGGGCACTGAGAGGGCCTGCCTCCCAAACACAACTGTGTAGGAGGGAGGGTTGGTCTGCATTTCTCAGAGTCGTTAATTACCAGTGTTCTTTCAGCAGTTGTGGAAACCAGTTCACAAGGGATCCTGGAGATGAGCTGGAGTGTTCTGGGTTCCAGAGTTCAGCAGGGAGACAGGTTCCAGGCTTAGGCACGGGGAAGGGAGAATACGCCAGTGGGTTTGGAAGCAGAGTCAAGGAGGGCCGCCGACAGGGAAGGAACCAAGAATAAATAGCTTAAATGCAAGAAGGTCTTTTAAAACAGAAAATGCTCTCTTCCCTCCACCACTTCTCTTTTCCTACTACTTTACTGCCCAGCAGCCACCTTTCAGTACCTCTCCTAAGACCTCTTTAGGGTGGAGTACCTCTGAGCTGGGACTTGATTTCTTTGCTCCCCTATTCATTTCTACTAAGGAGCCCTCCCTAACCATTTTCACCTACTGCCCTGGTGAGGAAAAGAGCCAGATGACATCTTGACTCTCTTTCTAACTGTGGAAGTATGCCTTTCACATGAGGAAATACATGCTGGTTCACACATACTCTGAGGTGTTCAATGTGAGCCCACATATCAAGAAATAATTCTAAATGCCATGCAAAGGCCATGGGACTTTATCATCTACTCCAGGAGCTGTTTTTGAAACTAACCATGCTCATCTCCTCCTTGAGAGTGTAAGAAGCTCTCCTCTGTGGTTCCTGTACATAACTCACTATGTGGTGCTGCCACAAAGGGTTTGTTCGGCCTTGTTTTCCACATGCAGTGCGCTTCTGCAGAGCCAGAACAATGTACTTGTTTTCTCTAGCACAATGCCTGGTGTTTCTTGGGAGACCAAAAAATGTTTGTGGAGTCGATGAATGGATAAAAGATGTCAGACCTCGCCCCTCTTCTGCCACTAACTAGCTGTGTGATCATCGGAAAATCGTGTCACTTCTCAGGGTCTCTGTTTCTTATTTCTAAAATGGGGGTGGTAGGAAAGAATAAAGGAAGAATTTGACTATCTATAAGGTCCCACTCTGCTTTTACAAACTAAGGTTCTGAGCTAAACTGAAATGAACTCGACGGCTATTTTCTTAAGATGACTATTCTCTGGCTACGGGCTCTATTTCCACCCCCCACCCCCAACACACACACCCCCCAAGAGAGAGTGGAGGTCGTCCCTGCTTCCCGGCCTAGAGTGGAGGTGAGCAATGGGGAAATGAGGAGCTGGAACTGAGAACCAGACCCTGAAATGAGGAGCTGTGACTCAGGAGTGTGGTGGAGTAGCCCTGTGAAATGGCCTAGGAACTGGCATTCTGGCCAAAGAGACACTCCCCTAAATGACCCCTATTGGCACCCCTTTGGCAATTGCAGGAGGGGTTTGTTGGCTACCTTTGGCAATTGCAGGCTGTTGTTTTCAACAAGCTATTAACTGAAGGATTCCTGCAGTGCCCTCACAAGCCCCTGGGCACTCTTCCCACTCCCCTCCCACTATCTCACCTGTCTTCTTGTCCAGGAGAGGTAGACAGACTGGGTCTGCACGAGTCCAGGAACAAGCTGCTCCTGATCTTGGGCAAGATGTGTTCTGAGTCAGAGGCCATCAGTCCTGGCCTTGCAGTTACAGCCCCAGGCTATGCACGCTGGAGATCTTGCTCTCCCTTGGGGGAAACCAAGCCATTTCTTGTTTTATTACTTTTTTTGTGTTCCTGAAATGACTGCCATGAGGCAATAGCCCAAGGAGGACCAGGTTGAGGGAAAGTGCCCTAAGCGTCTGACAGCCACTGTGTGTGGCAGGCCCATCCCTTCAGTCTTCCACTTCTGAGAATGCTTTGATCACGGGAGTATCTGCCTTCTTCTGTGTGTCCCCAGGCTGAGGGCTCAACGGTTCTCTTTGAATCCTTATTGAGGAAGGACCATTAACCCAGCCATCCCCTGCAGCGCCTCCCGGGACATTCAGATCTTTCCTACCACTCCCTGGCTCTGCTCTCCTTTCTGGACCAGTTCCGGCTTTTCTGAAAATCAGACAAGATTCCTGCAAAGAAGATGAAAAATTGTCTCCCTACGCCAAACAATCACCAGGCCCAAAAGAATCCAGTGTGTTTTTAAAAGCTCCCTTTTCAGAAGCACCCAACTAGAGCAGAATGAGCAGTGGTTTGGGAGTCATGAAAGCTGGGTGCCCGTCTTGACGCTGACTCTGCCACTGACTAGCTCTGTAATCCTGAGCTTAACTCCAGGAGCCTCGCTGGCCTCCTACGAAAGTGGCTGAGAGCTGGCAGAGCTGGTGCAGTGAAGGAGGCGAAAACAGCTAACAATTTTAGAGTTGATAAAGCACCCTGGGCTATACCATTCCCTGACGCAGGACTCTGCACCTGCTTGTCAAAAAGCTGAAAGGAGGCTCCTAGGGGCTTACTGACAACCCTGCTGCACCACAGTAATCTTTCTAAAACACAAATCCAGTTATTTACTGAAGATATCCACTCCCATTTCCACCTAAAATGTGTCAATGGCTGTTTCTCTAGTCTTAAGATAATGACCACAGTCCTTACGTCTGTCCCTGGGCCTTGTGTAGACAGCCTCACCCAAACCAGTCTCCTACGACCTCCATATTCCTGCTGTACACTCCTCCGTCCAGTTCCCTGAACTCATCAGGCTTCCTTCCAGCTCATGGTTTTTAACATATCTAACTCTCTCATTATGGAATATTCCATACTCTACTGACCTTTCTCATTCTGCCTGGTTAAATCCTATGTGTCCTTCCTTTCCTTGGACAAGCCTTCCCTGAAACCCCAGAGTAAGTGAACAGCTTCTATTTGTGCTTGCACACAATCTTGCAAAAATCCTCTGTGGCCCTTATCACCAGAACAATAAATTAATTATATTTCTTAGGTTTAAAAAAATCATTTCATGAGGGCAGAGACCACATATGTCTGATTTCCTGCAGTAACTCTGTTGCAAGCACAGTGCCTGCAACACAATAGATGTCCAACAAATATTTGTTCAGTAACCGTTGAGTAAATAAAAGAATGCATGAGTGAATGACCTAAAAGAGGTGTATTTTGCTCTTTAACCATATAGTATGAGAGAGCTTTTCTTTATAAAGCTCAATCTTCTTTTTTGAGGGTTGCTTTGGTGGGACCCAATAGTATGATATGGGCATAAGATCAGAAAGATCAATGAAAGGAAAGAAAAATGTTGATTCACTGCTACTTACCACTCAAGGCCTTAAATTTATTATTGTTCCTCTGGACCCTCTCACTTCAGCCGTTAAAGACCAGGTCAGGAATTTTGCTAGCGGCTGCTAGCTCTGCTCTCTTTCCCTCCATATCCATGGGATGCCATCTACTTTAATAAGTAGTTCAGTTTAGTTTTATGAACACCATGTCCCTGGACAATAACACAACTCTCTTTCATGTAAGTTCCACCCTCACCTTATGCACACAGATCAGCCAAAAGTAGCAAGGTTTCTAGCAATTGACACAACCTACAAACTCTCCTTTGAGACCCTCAACGGAAGACCCATGACAGTACCTGCTTTATCCACAAGGGGGCAGATTTCAGTTTGACTTCATAGGACGGGGAGCAGAGACCCTTCTCCTATTCATGCGGATTTTTTTGTGACCAGCGGCAGGTTCTCATTTCTTGTTCCGTGTATTCCTCCCTCCACCCTCCTTACGTGCCAGCAATGTTTTCTTAGGACTCACATTGATAGTGATTGATCCCGCATCACAAAAAGCTGGTTAGTGAGGTTGAGGAAGTCCTGTTGGGTTATACAAGCCCTTTCTCAAACTTAGCTTTTCTCTTCCTCTCTGGTCCCCCTATTGTGGACGTTTGTTCCTCATCTTGTTAAGTCATTTATCTTACAGACTCATACAGAATGACCCTGCTGTGTGCAATCCTGCGATGTGACTCAAAACATCATCGGTTCAGGATTTGTTTAAAGCCCTAAGAGCCTGATGCAACCCTGTACTTGAGCAGCTCTGTCTGAAGCAAGTTTGCAGCAAGTCAACGACGCTGATCCCCAATTCACAGCTCCTGAGAGCATACTCCGTGCCTCCTTTACGTCTTTAGAGCCTTTGTAGAGCCACACTGTGGCCAGAAAGAGAGCTGCCACAGGATTTTTTTCAGGCGTGCCCCTCCCCCTCAGTCTTTTCCTGAGGACGGCGCAGGTCCCACACTGCGAGACCCCCTACTATCCAAGCCCCTCAAACTTCCATGCTACTTGTATCTCCCAGTGTCACAGGATCACTTGAAAACCTGTAAAATCTTTTTTTCCCTGAAAAATCTGTATAACTTTTTGGGTTTTTTTCTGGAAGGGGGAGAGGTGGGGAGGGACTCCTGCATAACCTTTTGATTTAAAACAATTCACACAATTCATTAACCAAATATTTATTAAGTATTTGTTAGGTGCTAAGAGCTGTTTCAACCTCTGAAACTTCAGCTATAAATAAGACTCTGGTCTCAGGGAACTTCCATTGTCATGGTGGGGGAGGGAGAATTACTAACAACGGCAAAAGTCAGGTGGTGGTATATGCGATGAAGAAAATTAAAATAGAGAAAGGAGGATAGCGAGCTAAGGGGGCGAGTGCAATTTCTTATAGAGAGGTCAGAGAAATCATCTCTGACAGGTGAAATCGGAACAGAGCTCTTAAAGTGAGGGATTGAGCCTTGCAGATATAGGGCAGATAAAACTCAAGGCAAGTACAAAGACACTGAGGTATTTCTGAGGAGCACAGAGGCTAATGTAGCCGGAACGGAGTGCCAGGAGATGAGATCAGGGAAGCAAAGGGAGTCTAAGAAGCAGCAACATCATGTAGGGATTTTTTTTAAGCCATAGCAAAGAGTTTTGATTTTATGTTGAATGAAATAGAGATGCACGAAAGGTTGTAAGCAGAGGACTGACAAGTTCTGAGGTTTAAACAGGATCATTCTGATTGTTCTGTTGAAAATAGACTTAAGGGGAACAAGGACAAAACAGAGAGACCTGCTAAAGGGGTACTGCAATAGTGCAGGTGAGAAATAGTGATGGCTTGGACCACAGCAGTGATGGGTGAGGATGGTGAGAAGGGTTTGGATTCTGGAAATATTTGAAGGTAGAGCCAATATCATTTGTTAAGGTATTGAATATGAGTTGTAAGAGAGAGGAGTAAAGGATGATTCTAAGATGATTCGTTGCACAGCTCTTCCAAATATCTGAAGAGTCACCAGAACTTAAATACTCAACAGCATAGCTAGGAGTGAGGTGAGATATACCTGTGGTTCTGGCTGTTGTTCATTAGGTGAGTCAGGACACATCTGGCTGAATTGAAGGATGTGAACACTGAATACTGAGCAGGTAGGGAGAGAATGAGAGTGAAAAGTGTGATCTAAGGGTCTATCTGCAGGGAATGAAAGACCCCCCTACACACATCCACATACACTCCTTGAATAAGTAGAGAACCGCTAGGCTCTCTTCTCTCTTTGAGTTTCCTACTGTTAGTCCATTTCTATGGCTTGGGGAAATAAGGAGAATCACAGAGAGAAACTAAGTTTGGCACATGGTTAGACCCAAGAGTAAACTTAACTAGGGAAGATAAAGTACCAGTTGGAAGGGGGTGATTCTGAGGAAGGTGGCGTGGGACACACGGTGCCTAGAGTTACTGGGATGCAGGGCGGTGGCTTGTAAGAGCAACTTGGTAGTACATATAGCTCCCAGGCAACCTAATTACACCTTGGGAGCTTTTAAAAAATAATCATGCCTTGGGCCCCATCCTTAGAGATTCCAGACCATTTTACTTGGTCTGGGGTTGAACCCAGCAGTGAATAGTTAAAAAGCTTCACAGGTGAGTCTAATATGCAGGCAAATCCTGTTGAGAAGTTCATTCCAAAAGGGATACACCACCTGAGAGTCCCCCACCCACAAGGTCCCCGTAATCTCAGGACTGGATGAGAAAGTGAGCCCAGGCTTTATGTGACAAGACACTTCACTGCATGTGCTGCTCATAGATGTCTCAGAGTGTGCAGAAGGGCCCCTGTACTTACAATGAAGGAAAAGTGAGGGTTATGTGAAACTATTAATATAAAATATACCTAAGTACTGAAAGAACAAGTCCTAAAAAGTTACAAAAAATTTCAAAGGAGTAACGTTGGTTGATTTTACAATACTGGCTTTGTATAAGAAATACTATATAAACAATATGTGGTAGCATCTGGCATTTACCCTCATGGTTTAATACCATGACAAAGAGCGTTTGTCTAAAGACGAAATATATAAATGTGAAATACTGTGTTCATATAGTAATATTAATTACAGCTCATGTTTACTTTGTGCAATGAATGTATGACATCAATAAATCTGTGGTTTTATTAGGGAGACAACCAACAAAGACAAAAACAGGGCTCGTCCGGGATTTGAACCCGGGACCTCTCGCACCCTAAGCGAGAATCATACCCCTAGACCAACGAGCCACACGCAGAACTTTTTTGAATTTACAAGCTTCACTAAGGAAAGTTTTAGCCACATCCACAGTTGGTTGGGAAGTTTTTTTAACAACCATGGGTATGAGGTGACACCTAGTGGATGAGATAACTCACTGCAGACCCCACCTTGCCCAAATTCCAGAAGGCGGCGCCCGGACACCAAGAATCTTGTTTACGAAAAATTTTCAGGCATCAACGAGAATAATTTCACTGGTGGTTGACACTTCCAAGTGGGCCGAAGATGATGCGGGAACGGAGGGAGGCAATTAGGCACAGTCCAGAGTGATTCAGGGGCCGGAGGGCGTCTCCTTAACAGGTACCGACCGCTTTGCCCGCGGCCGGCCTAGCGAAAGCTGTCGCCGCGTGGCGCCCTCCGTGCAGAGTCCCCCGAGCCAGGAGAGGGCCCCGACCCTGCCAGGTGAGCAGCGTGCGCGCGGCGCAGGACGGGAGCGTCCTAATCGTCAGACCTGACGAAGATTGTCCTCCCTCTCTCCGGAAGCCTTGCAAGCTTGTATTACAGCTCTTTCCACCAATCTAAAATGCTGTGCTTAAAAGAAGAAAGAAAGCTAAGCACGCCGGAAAGAAAAGAAAAAAGAAACACAAAAAACCCGATAAATAAGTGTGTGTGGAGGGGGGGGAGGGGGTGGGGAACAGGTAGTAGAAGAGATGATTTTAACGAAACAGCCAGCAGGTAGCGTGGCCGAGCGGTCTAAGGCGCTGGATTAAGGCTCCAGTCTCTTCGGGGGCGTGGGTTCGAATCCCACCGCTGCCATGTGGGCTTTATTTTGATGCTGTCTGTGTATAGCAGCGATTGTGCTAGAGCTGCCACTTAAGACAGTCGGTTAACCTTCCTCCAGCCCAATCAGCTGCCTTTAGTTGGTAGAGAATCTGGGCGTGCGCTGTGTTGAAACTTTGATTCTGAGTTTCAGAACGCAAAATGCTTCTTAATCAAAGATAGTAACACCCTTACATGATCGTAACGATGCCTTTGAATCAGAGTTTCCCAGAGGTAAAGTGCTAGGACATTAATATCGTAAACTTGTAATCTTTGCTTTACTTTTCTTCGCTCAGCCAAAGAGCATATTTTGAGCACTTGGCCTGTAATTGACACTGCTCTAGTTGCTGAGGAGTATAGAAAGATGAATAAAACATAATGCCGGTTCACAAGGGAAGCTCACAGGCTAAACAGGAAAAGTAAACCATTTGATTACAAAACGATCTGGAAATACTGCAAGACATCATCAAGCAGAAAACAAATGCGGTATAAGGAAGGCAGCGCGGTGATGTGGGAAGAATGGCGAGGGACCGTGGGCATGGCTGTTAGAATACAAGGCTGCCATTTCTCATATTACTAGCTGAGTGACCTTTGGCAAGTTGCTTACCTAATTCCTCAATATTATCAAATGGAGATAATATATACCTCTATTATGAAAATTAGTGAATACATGTAAGGAGCTTAGAACAGAGTCTGCAGAGATGAGAAAGATCAGTTTAAGCTTTCCATTTGTAATATAATCTCATAGCCATGGCTCTTATCCCTGGGAAGATTCCAATCTGAGTCTACAGAAAGCAGAAATAATTCTGTTTAATTGTGGCCTCTGGAAACCAGGAGGTGTGTGCAACAGTGTGGGACTATTCATCTATTCATTCACTCATTCATTCCTAATTACCTAATACATGTAGTACACAATGCTAAATACTGAGGGTACACCATTGAGTGCAACAAAAGATTTGCCACACTGGAGCTTATTTCCTAGTAGGGAAAACAGAAAGAAAAGAAAGAAAGGAATGTATATAATAATATCAAGTAGTGGTAAGTGCTGTGAAGGGAAATAAAGTAGTGTAGGGTATAGTGACAATTGGAGGCTATTTTGGAAAGGATCGTCAAGGAAGATTCCTCTAAAGAGGTGACATTTGAGCGCAGAGGGAGTGAGGGAGCAAGTCATACAAATGCCTGAGGGAGTAGTATTCTAGGAAGGGGAAACAGCAAGTGAAAGGTCCAGAACAAGAAACAAGGTCCACGTATTTGAGGAACAATCAAAAGGTCAGTATAGCTGGAAGAGACTGAGTTAGGAGGAGGAGAAGGGAAGAAGTTGAGATCAGAGAGCTTGTCACTGCCAGAACATACAAGGGCACAGTCATGGATTTTGTTTTAAGTATGAGGAAAAGCTATTGGATACTTTTTAAGTTGAGAAGAGTATTATTTTCCTTGCATTCTACTACAATAATTCTGGCTGCTCTCTTGGGAGTAGAGAGAAAGTTGGAAGATAAGTTAGAAGGTTACTGGGGGAGTCTGAAAAAGAGAGGAAGAAGGGTTTAGACTAGGGTGATAGTGAATGTGTTGGGAAATGGATGCAGGTAGACTCAACAATGTTCATTGGTAGATTGGATATGGTGTGTTAGGGAACTAGACGAATGATGGATCTATTTCCTGAGACATGGGTGGTGGTGGGACAACAGTTGGAAGAGGAATGGCGGGAAATCCAGAACACAAGTTAATTTTGAGATGCCTATAACACATTCGCATGGAGCAAGCAAGTGACTATATGTAAAACCTAGGTCAAGGCTTGTGATGTAAATTTAGGGATCATCAGTATACGGATGCTATTTAAAGCCATATGATTGGATGAGTAAGTATAGAGAGATAACCAGAGATGGAGGGCAAGAGAACATTCATAAATTGAGAGGACAGGGAAGGAGGAGCCATCAAAAGAGACTGAAAAGTAGCCTCTTGAAATGAGGAGTGCAGTATCTTCATGGTGCTGAGAAGTCCAATAGGATGAAGATCTGTGGACCTGAGAACTGACCTTTAGATTTGGAAATGTCAAAGTCATTGGTGACCTTGACAAAAGCCATTTCAGTGGAGTGATGGAGAGGAAAGCCCAATTATAACTGGTTGAGGAGAGAACTTGAGGGGTGGAAGTTAAGATAGAGAATGGAGAACTTTTTTTTTTTTCTTTTTGAGACAGAGTCTCACTCTTTTGCCTGGGCTAGAGTGAGTGCCCTGGCGTCAGCCTAGCTCACAGCAACTTCAAACTCCTGGGCTCAAGCAGTCAGGCACTCAAGCCTCAACCTCCCGAGTAGCTGGGACTATAGGCATGCGCCACCATACCCGGCTAATTTTTTCTATATATATTTTTAGTTGTCCAGCTAATTTCTTTCTATTTTTTAGTAAAGATGGTATCGCTTTTGCTCAGGCTGGTCTCGAACTCCTGAGTTGAAAGAATCCACCGCCTTGGCTTCCCAAAGTGCCAGGATTACAGGCGTGAGCCACCTCGCCAGGCCTGAGAACCAGCAACTTTTAAGGATTATTTTTCTATATAGAGAAAAGAGAATTGGTAGGATAACTGGAAAGAATGGTAAAGAAGGAATCCTTTTTTAAGGATTGGTGATGCTACATCCTCTTTGTAGGCTGATGAGAATGATCTACACACTGGGAGAAACAACCGCTATGTGTGCTGTGGGTGGCAGGTGGGGATAAGGGTGGGAGTGGGGAAAGAACGTTGATTGCAGAAACCAAATCGCTGTGTAGGGAAGAAGAAATGGGAGTTATCTGATGAGAAACGGAGGAAGTTTTCCTTAAATATGAAAAGTGAAAGATGGGGCCATGAAACAGGACAGAAGACAGAATACGAGTGTTGATGTGGGTAAGTTGGCCGCTCTGCTGCCAGCAAGGGGACATAGTTTACTTCTAATGGAGTCGTTATATTCTGTAATAGTTATTCACGCAATAAAGTTGCTAAGGGTCCACAAAACATTCTTTTTAAATTTATTCTAAAATTTTCCTTTGGGAATTTATGTTCTCTCATCACTCTATTGCTTTTCTGGTGTTGACAGAATTCATTTCTTACCTCA
>CAUYSK010118765.1:0-14006 GCA_963575035.1 Avahi laniger | reverse complement strand
GGGCAACAGAGCCAGACTCTGTCTCAAAAAAAAAAAAAAGCATGGAATGTCACAGGACTGAGGAGGAAGGAGAGGATAATCACGAAATGGTATTGTAACTTTGAAAGGGTTCGCATTTTGGCAAAGGTGAGGGTCAAGGTGAGCTAGACAGGGTGTGAGGGGATGCACGTTCCATCCCCATGAGGTAGGACACTGGGCACAACAGGAGCTGGGCCTGGGGAGGCTGGCTGGGGTCAGGTGATGCCGGGCCTGGAACATCTTTTTCTGGCATGCAGGTGCCCACGGCAGACACTGGATCATGTCACATCTTCTCACCCAAGCCTTCTGGCATCATCATCTACGTCCACGCTGGGCACTCTGCAGTGCCCGCCGGACAGGAAACTCTCGCCCTGTCAATGGGAACAGAGAGGGGCTGTAACGTAGCAGTCACCTTTGCCTAGGTAGCTCCTGGGGTCCAAAAGTTATTACCTCCAAGACCTCAAGAGGGATAGAGAAGGAAGAGTTATTTTCCAGAAGGCCTAACCTTTAAAAAGCACAACAAAGACACGTCACAGCCGTGCCCTCTATGAGACCCTGAAGGAAAGCCGTTAAAGACCACAGCAACAGTGAAGAGGTAAGAGAAGCCACCTGGACACAAAGGACCTCTTGGACCCTGGTCTGTGGCCAGTGTGGCCCTCAGGTGGCTGTGTGCCTCGGGTGAATTAGGCCAGCTGTCTGAACACTGAAGGACAGTCACTGCGTACGTAGGATGAGTTTTCCACACTCTCAACTTCTGCGTGTTCTCCTTCTTAAAGCCGAATGCCCAAGAAAGTTCCTGGGTAGCTCAGTGGGCTGTTCCCCCATCCTTTATTGTACCTTTCACAATCCCCCTTCTCCCTCTTTTTAAATTTTTTAGTTTTTTTAATTTTTTAGTTTTTATTTCAGAATATTGTGGAGGTACACACGCTTTGGTTACAGAATTTGCTTTCGTACAGTTTGAGTAAAAGTGATAAGTGTCCCCTTCACCCAGATAGTATTCATTGCACCCATTAGGTGTGAGTTTACCCCTCCCCTCCCACCTCCCACCTACTTGATTTCCATTGAGTTTTACTTTCATATGTGCACATAAGTGCTGATCGATCAGTTTCAATTTAGTATTGAGTACATGTGGGAGTTTGTCTTTCCATTCTTGTGATATTTTACTAAGGAGAATGGTCTCCAGTTCCACCCAGGTCGTTAACAAAAGATACCAGATCACCATACATATACCACATTTTATTTAATCCACTCACGTATTGATGGGCACTTGGGTTGTTTCCACCTCTTTGTAATCGTGAATTGTGCCGCTATAAACATTTAAGCGCAAGTGTCTTTTTTATAAAATGTCTTTTTGTCCTTTGCATAAATACCTGGTAGTGGGATTGCTGGATCAAATGGTAGTTCTAAAGGCCGGGCACGGTGGCTCACGCCTGTAATCCTAGCACTCTGGGAGGCCGAGGTGGGCGGATTGTTTGAGCTCAGGAGATCGAGACCAGCCTGAGTAAGAGCGAGACCCCATCTCTACCAAAAATAGAAAGAAATTAATTGGACAGCTAAAAATATAGAAAAAAAAAAATTAGCCGGGCATGGTGGTGCATGCCTGTAGTCCCAGCTACTTGGGAGACTGAGGCAGTAGGATTGCTTGAGCCCAAGAGTTTGAGGTTGCTGTGAGCTAGGCTGACGCCACGGCACTCGCTCTAGCCAGGGCAACAAAGTTAGACTCTATCTCAAAAAAAAAAAAAAAAAATTGTAGTTCTACTTTTAGTTCTTTGAGGTATCTCCATACTGCTTTCCATAGAGGTTGTATTAGTTGGCAGTCCCACCAACAGTGTATAAAACACTTATCATGTTCCTTTCTCTCAGGAATCCATGCCAGCATCTGTTGTTTGGGAACTCTTTGATAACAGCCATTCTCACTGGAGTTAGGTGATATCTCATTGTGGTTTTGCTTTGCGTTTCCCCGATGATTCGAGACATTGAGCATTTTTTTTCGTGTGTTTGCCCTTTCTCCCTCTTTACAAAAGGAAGACATATACCTCTAACCATCCCAAAACTTACCCCCATGTGCTGTCCCAGGGTGTAAAATTTTGCACCAAAAAATAGCACAATAAGAACATTCATATGTAAGAGAGGAGGGTCCCAGGACCCCCAAGCAAAGGAAGTGTTCTCAGAAGGCAATCTTAAAGGGGCAACGTGCCCACTCTATCCACCTGCCTCAAGGTTAAAAAGCAAGAGTGCAATGATGGTATCCAAAAAACAGTTTTGTTGAATTTAACACAGTCAAGTGAATTTTTTTTCTGTTGGGAAGCAATTAAAGTTTAACTTATTAGTTTAACAATGAGGTCTCGCTTTGCCCAAGAGGTGACACAAAGGACATTTTTCATAAATTGGATGAGCTCAATCTGTAAGTATTTAAAGCACAGAAAACGTGTGGGAAAGATCATCTTTTGCAACTATTAAGCTGATGATACAAATTTATATGTCAACTTAAAAACATGCAAGAAGGCATGTGATTATTCACAATTATTTTAGGGGGGTTGTGAGCAAAATCTGAAGACCACTGAACCTTGGAGATCTCTCCAAAAGAACCAGTGTTGGGAAGTTTGTAATAAACTGCTGGTGTTGAGATTCCAGTTTTGCTCTGCAGAGGGCAGCATTGGTAAAACGTTATGGAGCTGTAAAAAGGGTTTTTTTGTTTGTTTGTTTTTTTGGGTTTTTTTTAATAGTTTTTCCTAGGCTAATTTTCCTTTCTTGTCTTCTTCTGGCAATTTTAATTAGAGTAAGAATGAACTTTAGCATTCGTGGCTTTGAGGAAAGAGCTGCTATTTGACCACAGCGGAAATACCAAAGGCCTCTGTGTCAGGCGTATTTTTCCAGGGAAGAAACAGCATTATTTTTCCCTTTTGGGTTTTTTTGTTTGTTTGTTTTGTTTTTGTTTTAACCAATTTCTTTCTTTCCAAAGTCTAACGCACTGTCAAACACCAATTGAGCTTCCAAACAGTGTTTGATGGATGAAAAAATGGTGCGATTTCCAGCGTCAGGGGAGCTTTTGGTTAAACACGCAAGATGATTGCATGTCTGCAAGATTCCAAGACAAGGCTTCCCAGCATCCTGGAAACCCTAAACTTGTCTCGCTCAGATTGCTCTGAGTTCATCAGTCCTCAGAAAGAGTAGCCACCACCTCGAATTAAAAAGGGCTGTGGCATTGGCTGACACCAAATGGCGTTGGCTCCAGGAAATTTTCTGGTGCCATTTCACTGAGAATATCGCGCGGTTTTCTTATAGTTAATTATTGCCAGGCCTTAAATAAATCATGTGGTTTTTCTTAAAGTTAGTTAATTATTGCCAGGCCTTGAATAAAGGACCAAAACTTTACATTTAAATCACAGGTAAAGCATATCAACAAATTACCCATGGTTCACATTGAATACTGCTGTGTCAGGAATTGAAACCTTTGCTCAACAATAAGACAGGGAGGGGAAAAAGCATGAAGCAATGGTCCCAATTCCTCTTTCCCAACCTTGTGTTTCCTCCCTGTGGTGTCTCCCTGCCACCCCCAGCTAAGTGTCTGCACACTTCTCTGTCTGGCTCCAGAAACTACTTTCAGGCAAGTTTTAACTTGTGGGTGTTAGTTGCTTCCACCAGGGCATCTGAATATTTGTTTAATTTGAACTAAAGCACAGGGTTATGCTTCCCCTAAAGGAATCTCAGCACTGAGGACAGGTGTGGGGTGGCTTTTCCAGTGGGCAGGCTCTGCAGCTGTTGCTGAGCGGGGGTAAGCGGGGAAGGGGTACGGCGGCCCCCACTCAGTTTCCCTGCACGGAGCTGCCAAAAGGTCCCACAGCTAATAAGATCAGATGGGATCAAATCTAGATCTGTTGAGTCAGAAACTCGTGTTCTTAATCAACTCTGCTATACTCACTCCCTGGACTGGCCCAGAGTGGTTACTCAATAAACGTTGAGGGGAAAAAGAAAAAGATCCCATTTAGAAAGAAAAGAAACTTTTAATTTGAGGACTGCAAGCCCTTTTAAATTATCAGGCCCAGAGAGGCATTGAAATGTGACAGCAGTCAGGTCTCCCTTCCCCTTGAGCTAAGTGATCAAGTCTTGAAGCCACTTGCTGTGTGGGCTCTAGACTTACACCAGGTAGCCATAAATTAACCTAACAATGCCATACCCTGGCACCATAACTCACGCCCTATTGTCCAGCAATGCATAGCCAATCACCAGTCAATGTTATTTCTGTAAACCAGTGAGAATTCCTGTCAGACAACTTGGGCGTGGCCCACTCCTTGTCCTTTTTTCCTTTAAAACCCTGCTTGTAACAGAGGCCGGATGGAGCGCGTCCCAGAGCAACTTGAAAGTGTTTCCCGGGCAGCTGTCCTCACTTAGACCAAGCAAACTCTTTAAAATTGTATTTCGTGCCTCAGCGTATTCCTCTAGTTCGACACCATGAGGAGCTTTGAAAGGAGGACAAGGATATTGCATCCTGTTTGCATGAGCCTCATAAATAAAAATCATTAGTAAATGCAATATTCATGGTCACAGCTAATGTGCCATTTCCATTTGTGTTTTAGAGGGAGGAAGGGAAGGGGCAGGAGAAGACACAAGGTAAAATGGCTTTGCCGTCTTTGACGTGTGCCCACCTCTTTTTCCCACTAGGCAAACAGAGAACGTGCTTTCTGGGAGACAAGTCACGCCAGCCCCGTAGTCCACTGCCCCTCTAAGAACAATTGGTTACTTCCTTCGGAGGGAGATGTTGTCCCTGACAATGGTGGTGAGTACTTGGCTTCAGAAAGGATCAGGAATTAGGAGATGCAACCTGCCTCCTTCGGAAGAGCCTTGGCAGGGCAGGTGTATGAAGATGTTAATTGTTCCACAAACACTGAGAATTCAATCACTGGCCAGAAAACACTGAGGAACTTTTCTCTTTTTCACTCTAGCACCTTTGCTCTGGGGATTCTTGCAGGTTGCCTTCCTGGCCAGATGTTTCTACCCATACCTGTGGACCTTGGGAAATGAAGGGTGACCTTCACATGTGTGACCTCAATTTCCTTGCCACCATGGCCCACGAGATGTAGACACTAAATGGATATCCACAGCAGGACTATACACTCAAATAAGTAGGTCAGGGCAGGGGTCCTTCCTCATTTCATGGTTAGGTAGAGATGCAGCAGCCCCCAAAATCCTTCTGTGGGAGAGACATTATTCTACTCTGTCTCCCCCCTGCCCTCACTGTGCTCTGTAAAGGGCAGGGTCAGATGCAGAAGGAGCTAGCTCTGCCCCAGAGGAGGGGGAGGAACTTCAGAGGAGACAGGTGGGGGATTACTCTCTCTACCCTTTAAAATCCTTTCCTACTGGGGAATGTGTTTATTCCGTATCCCTAAACAGGCTATATTGACTTACTCTTGATAAATATTTGAGGAAAAACTACTATATGCTAAGTACTTTTATAGGCACAGAAAATACAATATTCCTTCCTTCCCAGAGCTTCCAGCCTGGTGGAGAATATAGAAATTAAATGAGCAATTACAATGAAGGATACCCAGTGCCATAACAGCGGGGGTACAGAAGTGCCACAGAGCAGGTACACACATTGTGATTCAAGCTGTTCTGTCAGCTGTGGGATTTGATTTGATCTGACTTACAACCTAATTAGTTATCCCAATACTGTTTCGTGGCTGTTGTCAGAAGGCAAGAGACTCCTGGGTCAGAGACAAAGGGCTTTATTCCTTACACTCGCCAAGCAGTGCAAGCATCGTGTCTGAGTTGTTTCCCCGCCTCCAGGTCACACAGGGGCAACACAGGGCCCAGATGAAGGCTGTCATGCAGCGGATTGCATTACAGGAGAAGAACCCTAAGCTTGAGGAATCCACTTCTTTTATAGAAGGTAGTAATGAAGCTTTTTTCTTGGGGGAGACATCTCATCCCTCAAGGTTATGTTCAGCAAATAACCTGAGAAAGGGCCCAAGTAAAAAGCAATCAAGCCCTTGCATTCTTGGAAAAACCAACAAGAATGTTCAGGGCTCACATGCAGGATGCTCAAGTCTTCTCATAATAGTTCTTTTCCCTGAATTCCAATTCTGGATCCCACTTCAAGCCCCCTCTACTTGAAGCCTTCTTGGACCCACAGCTGTTTCTTCCATCCCAAATTCTTGTTCTCTTTACCTTCCATTTTGATACTTAATCTTGTGCTGCTCTCTATTCCCGTCTTTGATTTGCCACAAATAATGATTCAAAAACTACTTCTAAAGGAATAAAAGAAAGCCCTTCTGTAGCCACCTCCAGGGTGGGCAGTGGAAAGTAAGGAGGTGGGGGTTCTGCATTTGTGGTGTTCACTCTGAGATGACCTTGAGTGAAGAGCTTAATTTCCTCCTTGTTGGATTCCTCACCTGTAAATTAAAGATAATGATATTTGCCTACCTTGCCTTCGAAATTAATTAGAGGTTGTGTTGCACTTTGAGTCTACAGATGAAAGGCTTTTCTGTAAGCACAGTGCATCATCATCATCGTCATCATCATTACCTTGGGTCCTGAAGATTAAAGTGTTAGAATTCCCACAGAAAGCTTCCAAGAGACTTGATCTATCTAACCTTGTGAATGTCCTACTCTGTGCTTTTTTGAAGAACTAACCCACTTCCCCCCATTTTGAGACCTCACTGTCAGGAACTGAGAGATAGCCATCATTTCTGAGAGGACCATGTTTCATACACCCTAACTTGACCATCCCTTTCTCTCAGGATTTCAGCCATACTCGAAATCCAGATATAGAAGAGATGTATCAGAAGCAGGAGTAAAGGGAATTTTCTAAAGAAATTTTCAAAAAAATCTCAGAACTCCTCAAAAAACGATTTCACTTTTTTCTCCCAGATTTTCTCACTAAATAAATATACCTTTTCTACTGACTAGAGGGCATTCTAAAGAGGAGTATTATTTCCATTCAACTTAATACTCCGGACTGGACCGCACATCCTTGGGAGCTTGTCAGTCTCTGAACTCAATAAAAGTTCAAGGGCTGAGCACGGTGGCTCATGCCTGTAATCCTAATAATTTGAGAGGCCAAGGTGGGACGATAGCTTGAGGCCAGGAGTTTGAGATCAGCCTGAGCAACATAGCAAGACCCCATATCTACAAAAAATTAAAAAAATTAGCCAGGCATGGTGGCACATGCCTGTAGTCCCATCTACCCGGGAGACTGAGGTGGAAGGATCTCCTGAGTCCAAAAGTTTGAGGTTGCAGTGAGCCATGATGGTGCCACTGCACTCCAGCCTGGGTGATAGAGCAAGACATTGTCTCAAAACGACAAAAAAAATTCAAATTCTGATTGTGAAAACTGGAATTTTTACAAACTTCCTGGGGAGATTGGCAGGGTTTGGGGTGACATCCTGCTTTTGATGATGGAAGCTGGGAGCCAGGGTGGTGTGGGTTGTGAATTGACAGGAGCAGAGCCACGCAAGTAGGGTCAGGTCATCACAAAAGAACCTGAAGTTTCCCTGATACATAGATTTAGTGCTCCTGGTCCAGTACCAAGGACAGTAAGATGACACGGTGAAATGGTGACTTTCTAAGCAGTCCTATTCCCTGGGACTAGTTTAGTTGGAATCTTGGTTCTTCTGGGAAACCATTAAAATGGAATGGTTTGCTAAACCAATATAAGGCTTTTCACTTATCACAAATGCAGGTACTTCTTTCTAAATGAGCACTGAAATCTGAAATCCGGTGATGGAAGACCCAGAAGGACTCAGCTACTCCTACGATTCCAGCCCAAGCCCAAGCTTGTTGTCTTCAAGTGAAGGATGACAAGTTGCATAAGGAGACTGAAGTTTTGATTTTGAGTTTTTGGAGACTCACTTGTTCAGACAGGCAGTAATGACAATAGCAGACACGTTTGCAGTTCTCCCTGTGTGCTCGGCATTGTTCTATTCCTTTTGTATGAAATAAGTCATTTAATCCTCAAACGCAAGGGATCAGTTGCTATTATTACCTCTATTTTAGAGATCAGGAAACTGAAGCATGAAAGGTTTAAACATCTTATCCTGTGTCTCATGGCCAGGCAGTGGCAGAGCCAGCATTTGAAGCCAGGCTATTTCTGCTGAGACCTGCTAAATTCTCTCTGCATCTGTGACTTCCCTTTTCTGTGTCATTTAGCAATTCTCTGTGTCAGGAAGTTAGTCCCTATTCCTGGGCTGAATGTAAGTCAACTATTTTTTCTACAGATTGGAATTTTTATCCCTAAAAAAGACCTGCAAATATGACCAACTACAAAGTAGGGAGTAGGGTGGAGGCAAATTAATGACCATGAGGAGCAGACAGAAATTTGAGCTGACACCAGGAGGGTAAAGGGAGGTGCTGAGGTCACGCGTCCAGTTCGTCCATGGCCAAGACGATGGTTTTCTGGGTTTATTTTTTGTTTCTGTTTTTCCTAATCGATCTGACTCAAGATGGATAACTTAAAGAGATTTCTGTTGGTGATAAGAAAATCTCTCAGAAAGTAGAACAAAAAGACAAAGAGGTCTTTTCATCAAATGGTGTTGGAACAACTGGGCATCCACATGCAAAAAGAAAACATCGAGGCACAAATTTTACACTTTTCATAAAAATCAACTCAAAATGGGTCGTAAACTTAAATGTAAAATGCAAAACTATAAAACTTCTTGAAGAAGAATATAGGAGAAAATCCAGGTGACCTTGAGTTAAGCATAACTTTTAAAATACAAAACCCAAAGTCATCATCCTAATTGATAAGTTGGACTTCATTAAAATTTAAAACTTCTACTATGAGAAAGGCACTAAGTGAATGAAAAGACACAGAACAGACTGGGAGAAAAGATTTGCAAAATAGATATTTAATAAAGGACTTGTATCCAAAATGTACAAAGAACTCTTAAAACTCAACAATAAGAAGACAAACAATCCAATTTAAAAATGAGAAAAAGATCTGAACAGACACCTCACCAAAGACGATATACAGATGGCATACAAGCACGTGAAAACATGTTCGATATCATATGCTGTTAGGGAATTGCAAATTAAAACAGCAATGAGATACCACTACACACCTATTAGAACGGCTAAAATCCAAAAATAAAAAGCTAACAACACCAAATGCTGGTAAGAATGCAGAATAGCAGAAACTCTCATTCACCCCTGGTGGGAATGCAAAATGGTATAGCCACTTTGAAAAACAGTTTGACAGTTTCTTAAAACACTAAACATAGTCTTACCATATGATCCAGCAATCACACTTCTAGGTATTTATCCAAATCAGTTCAAAACCTGCATCTACACAAAACCTGCATGTGAATGTTCACAACAGTTTTATTCATAATTGTCAAAAATTAGAAGCAACCAGGATGTCTTTCATAGATGAATGGATAAATAAACTATGGTGCATACAGACAATGGAATTTTATTTAGCAATGAAACGAAATGAGCGATCAATCCATGAGAAGATGTGGCTGAATAAGTGAAGTACAGGGGATTTTTAGAGCAGTGAAACTCCTGTGTATGATACTGTAATGGTGGGCACGTGGCATGATGCATTTGGTAAAACCCACAGGCTGGTACAACACAAAGAGTGAGCCCTAACGTAAACCATGGACTTTAATAATTATGTATAAATATTGGTTCATCAATTGTAGCAAATGTACCACACTAATGAGTGCTGGTAATAATAGGAGAAACTGAGGTAGGGGTGGACAGGGAAAGGGGAGCACATGGAACTCTTTGTACTATCTGCTCATTTTTTCTGTAATTATTAATATGTAGAAGAACAATTTCTGGAACTGAAGGACACCTCTCCAGATTGAAATGGTCCATTGACTGCCCAGAAAAATGAAAGAGAAAAGGCTAAACAAGGCATGTCATGGAGAAACTTCAGAACACCAGCAATAAGAAAATGCTCCTGAAAGTTTATAGAAGGGACTGAGGAGGAATGGCATTGGATTTCTCAACACCACCAAAAGCTAGAAGATAATGGAGGAATGTCTTTAAAATTTTAAGGGAAATTATTTCCACCCTTGAATTCTATGCCTTGCTAAACTATCATTCAAATATCTTCATTTTTAAAAAGTAATTTTCAGGCAAGCAAGGGCTTTAAAATTTCCCTCCACCAACCCTTTCCCAGGAAGTTCTTGAAGGATGAACTCACCAAATGGGATGGGGAATCTGCGACATCCAGGCCCCACGTGGCCCTCCAGGTGTGGTCCCTCAACCAAATCCAAACTTCACGGAACAAATCCCTTTATTAAAAAGATTTGCACTGTAAAATTTGGATTCAGTCAAAATGCTGCACTCAAGGATCCAGAGCTGGCCTTGGCAATGTTACTTGAGAGGGGAGAGTAGAGGGGCCAAGAAGAAGAGTTTGTATCAGTATCACCCTGCGAGTGCCCCCCAGCTGGCAAAGGAGGAGGGGTGTGTGTGTGTGTTAGGGGAAGAAAGGAAAACCTGTCTAACTGTCCATCCCCAACAATTACCAGTAGGCACCAAAGAAGGTCTCTTTAGCATTGAATTTTGGTTTCACATCACCAGGATAATCAATTAATTCATTTATGACCATTTTTTCTAAACACTGCTATCTATCCTTTACTCACACACATGTATGCATTCGGTGAATTATAACCATGACAGATTGCCTTCAATTATAGTTCGGATCTGCCTCTCCCATTGTCAGTTATATGTTCAAAAGAAATAAAAATTAACATTACTGGTAGGCCAAGCAAAATACAGACCAACTGGTAGACCAGTTTAAGGCAGAAGGGTAACAGAATACATCCCATAATCAAACAGAAATTATTCTTGGAAACCTCCTATTTATTTCTGGCTCTTGGAGGAAGGAAGATTTTTAGGGGCCTACTTTGTACCTCTCATATTATCTCCTTTAATCCTCACAGTAATCCTGAGAGGAAGGATTTTTATTTATATTTTGCAGGTAAGGACACAAGTCCATAGTCGAAAAGTATGGCGGGGAGAAGTATCAGGGCCTGAACAAAACGACACAGCTAATAAGGGTTGTCTAACCCCCACGCCGTGTTTTCCACTACCCCATACTGGTAACTGAAAACTGCCCGTAACATCAAGTTACCTGGATGGCCGGAGCCCTCCTCGCCAAAGGCTCAGTGTCCAGAACTGTCACACTGGTCACCTGGCCCCTGAGGGGAAGCAAAGAGAGACGTCTCTACAGAACCCAGCATGGCACCTTCTAGTCCTTTGTGGCATTCCTCAGTAAAGGCTGAGTGAGCCAGACAGCTAATCAACATTTTTTTTTATTATTATTATTTTCCAGAAGAATTATCACTACCTTTAGAGGAAAACCCCAAAGCTGAGATAATTTGTAAAAAACGTATTTTAGAAATACTTTACAACTCCATTTTGCAAATTGTACATTAGGGAGCGTTGAAGGTTAATAGAGCTGAGTCTGATAAGGGAAAAAAAAATCCTCTCCTCAGTTTCGAGCCACTGTAGCTAAATACGGGCATGTGTGTTCGCTCCGTACCCGTAGGAGTCAGTCAGCCAAACATTTGCTTCCTCTCTGAGTTCACGTATCTGAAACGAAAGCTGGTATTTCTTGCTTGCGTGCCTGGGAGTTGTTTCAAAATGAAACCAGAACATTCCTAGCGTGCAGGCAGCTCCGGTAGCCACAGACAGCTGAAAAGTGACCAAACAGAGAAGTAGGCTGGGGAGAGTCTCCCAACAGCAGCCCCCACACAACATGAGGGTGGGCATGTCTTTCTAAAATGGACTCTCAGGGACCCGCCATGGCAGTTAGCAAGTGAGCGCCCCTCCTGGGCCTGGCTTTGCCATCCACTGAGCAGGCCGTGTTGTGCTGAGGAGAGGAAGAGGCCAGGGCATGAGCCCTTCTGTTATGTAAAAACTTTAGAGATACTTCTCAAAAAATAAGCACACTACCTCTTTTTCTAAAAAAAAAAAAAAAAAGGAATGACATAAAACACATGGTAGGAACGGAGAATGTTGAGTTTTCTTTCACAATACCCTCTAGATATTTTGGTCTCTATGGCAGAAAGAATGTCCTCAACCCGTGTGTACTGCACAGGACGTCAGGACCCATGCCTGCAAGTTTCGGATGACTTTTTTTATTTCAGCATATTATGGGGGTACAGATGTTTAGGTTACATATGTTGCCCTTGCCCCCTCTCCCTCCAAGTCCGAGCTTCAAGCGTGTCCATCCCCCAGGAGGTGCGCATCGCACTCGTTGTTTGTGCATATACCCGTCCCCTCCTCCCCCTCCCCCCTCCCCCTGCCCAACATCCAATAAATGTTACTCTTGTATGTGCACTTAAGTGTTGATCAGTTAACACCAATTTGATGGTGAGTACATGTGGTGCTTGTTTTTCCATTCTTGGGATACTTCACTTAGTAGAATGTGTTCCAGCGCTTTCCAGGAGAATACAAGAGGTGCTGTATCACCATTGTTTCTTAAAGCTGAATAGTACTCCGTGGTATACATATACCACAGTTTATTAATCCACTCATGTATTGATGGACATTTGGGTTGCTTCCACATCTTTGCAATTGTGAATTGTGCTGCTATGAACATTCAAGTGCAGGTGTCTTTTTCAAAGAGTGACTTTTGTTCTTTTCGGTAGATGCCCAGTAATGGGATTGCTGGATCAAATGGTAGTTCTACTTGTATCTCTTTAAGGTATCTCCATATTGCTTTCCACAGAAGTTGCACTAATTGGCAGTCCCACCAGCAGTATATGAGTGTTCCTATCTCTCCACATCCACGACAACATTTATTGTTTTGGGACTTTTTGATAAAGGCCAGTCTCACTGGAGATAAGTGATATCTCATTGTGGTTTTGATTTGCATTTCCCTGATGATTAAAGAAGTTGAGCATTTTTTCATATGTGTTTTGGCCATTATTCTGTCTTCTTTTGAAAAGTTTCTGTTCATGTCCTTTGCCCACTTTTTGATAGGGTTGTTTGATTTTTTCTTGTTGATTTTCCTGAGTTCTAAATAGATTCTAGTTATCAGCCCTCTGTCGGATTTGTAGCATGCAAAAATTTTCTCCCATTCTGTGGGTTGCCCGTTTGTTCTTGTGACAATTTCTTTGGCTGTTTAGAAGCTTTTTAATTTGATCAGATCCCATTTATTTATTTTTGTTGTTGCTGCGATTTCCTTTGGGATATTCTTCACAAATTATTTGCCTAGGCTAATGTCTAGAAGAGTATTTCCAACATTTTCTTCTAGAATTCCAATATTTTCACTCCTTAGGTTTAAATCTGTAACCCAGCGTGAGTTGATTTTTGTGAGAGGTGAAAGGTATAGATCCTGATTCAGTCTTCTACATGTGGCTATCCAGTTTTCCCAGCACCATTTATTGAATAAGGATTCTTTTCCCTAGTGTATGTTTTTGTCTGCTTTGTCAAAGATTAGATGGCTATATGAGGATGGTTTTATGTCTGGGTTCTCAGTTCTGTTCCACTGGTCAATGGCTCTGTTTTTGTGCCAGTACCAAGATGATTTATTATAGCCTTATAATAAAGTTTGAAGTCTGGTAAATAAAACCTCCGATTTTGTTTTTATTGCCTAGAATTGTTTTTGATATGTGGGGTCTTCTCTGGTTCTATACGAAGCATAAAATTAATTTTTCTACATCTGTGAAGAATGATGTTGGTATTTTAATAGGGATTGCATTGAATCTGTAGATCACTTTGGGTAATATAGACATTTTAACAATGTTGATTCTGCCGACCCACGAGCATGGTATGGTTTTCCACCTGTTTACGTCCTCTACTATTTCCTTCCTCAATGTTTCATAGTTCTCCCTGTAGAGGTCTTTTACCTCCTTAGTTAAATATATTCCTAGGTACTTTATGGATGACTTTTTAAATGACAAAAATAATCACCACTTTTGGGTGGTGTCTTTCTCAGGGGAAGCACAAAGAGTTAACCCTGGCCTTTTCCTGTGAGGCACTAAATCTCATCCTCTGCAGAACTGTGTGGCATCTGGTGCCCGTATCTG
>CAUYSK010118764.1:0-31883 GCA_963575035.1 Avahi laniger | reverse complement strand
GCCACCATGCCCGGCTAATTTTTTCTATATATTTTTAGCTGTCCAATTAATTTCTTTCTATTTTTGGTAGAGACGGGGTCTCGCTCTTGCTCAGGCTGGTCTCAAACTCCTGAGCTCAAACAATCCTCCCGCCTCGGCCTCCCAGAGTGCTAGGATTGCAGGCGTGAGCCACCGTGCCCGGCCTCTCATGACCTTTCTTTATCTCTGGACATCATGACCCGAACAGTGTTCATTGTACCTGTTAGGTAGGCCCCTACCTCTTCCCTCCTCCCTCCTCCCCCTTCCTGATTTCCAATGACTTTTACTTCTCTCTGTGACCATGTGTGCCCATCGATTAGTTCCAACTTATTAGAGTATGTGGTGTTTGTTTTCACACTCCTGAGGAGTCCACATGACTCTTTAAATCAGTGGGGACCTCAGTTTCATATGCTTTACACTAAGGCATGACTGCCTTTATTTTTTTGGTTATGCCTCCTGAGGCTCCTCAAAGTGAATTTTGTGCACAGTTCTTTCTCTCTCTTTAACATTATAAAAGTCGAGATGTAACATACATTTAGTAAAGTGTGCTATTATTAAATATATAGCTTGATGAAGTTTTCATATGTAAACACCTGAGAACCACCACTCAGATGGAGACATAGAATATTTCCATGACTTCAGTGTGTGTTCCTGCATCTCCCATGCCATTTTCTGGCCAATACTTGCCCCATCCAGAGGCATTCACTCTTCTGACTTACATCACCATCATTTAGCTGTTCCCGTTGTTGAAATTCATGTAAATGGAATGCACTTTTATGCCCGGCTTCTTTCACTCAACATAATGTTTTTGAAATTCGTTCATGTTGTTGTAGCAATAGTTCATTTTTTATGCTCTGTAGTATTCTAGTGCATGCATGAACCTGTATTTGTTTATTCAGTCTTCCACTGATGGTTGTTTGGGTTGTTTCCAGTTTTGAGCTTTAATGAATAAAGCTGCCAGGTGCCTTTCTGTACCTGTCTTTTGGTGGACGCATACGCTAATTTCTCATGGGTACATCTTTATGAGTGAAATTTCTAGGTCACAGGATAGATCAACTTAAATTTTAAATCAGGTTATTCCAAACACATGCTTCAAAATTGGTGAATTATGTCTAGCCATTTTCATGTAATGTAAATATTATTATTATTGATAGAAACAATTTTATTTATTCAAATAAGCGAAGAAGCTATAGGTAGTATAAGTATGTTGTCTGCATGTAAATAGAGCTTTATTCTTTTGAAAAAGAGCGCCAGTTCAGAAAAGCTATTCATGATTTAAAACAAAGCAGATGGAGGAAAGTTTGATTTCTCAAAACTTAGAAAGGTGATCCTACTTCTCTCTGTGTTGTATTTTGCTTTGCAACATTTTTTGCTCTCTTCAACTTAATACAGACTGTACTTCCCCTCTCATGACCTTTCTTTATCTCTGGACATTGTTCTCAGCATGAGGGAGCACAGCATGAGCATTCATGGTTTCACTGATGCAGTGACTTTCTCTTTCTTATCTCCGAGTACCCAGGAAAACCCAGTCCTGTTTTGGGAAGAGGCTTATAAGTGCTCTGGCCATTGTAGGAGAGGGGTTGCTTCTGCACTGAGCAGTTTGAATTAGCCTCTGAAGAATCTTGGAGCACAATTCACAAGCAACACACAGGCGGCTGATGGTGAGCACACTGTGGCCACAAGACTGCAGTCAACGTGGTTCTGTGTCCCAGTTGTTTGAGGTGCTCTCTCCGTTGGCCTCCTCCAGCCTTGAATTGGCTCCCAAGGCTCCCCACTCCCTTTAGATTCTTTGATTCTTTGACAACATTCAGGAGTTAAAATATAAGCACCGCTTTTCCTTCTCAAGGAAATGTGGGTAACTCTGCAGACTTGAAGGGAAAGTGTATGGAGGGGAAGAAAAGTATATATGTTGTTATTTCAATTATGCCATGTATTAGTTAGCATTCTCCAGGGAAACAGAATCAATAATACATATACATACATTATATATATAATTATATAAAAATAAAGAATTGGCTCGTGTGATTATGGAGGCTGACAAGTCCATAATCTGCAGTGTGAGCCAACAGGCATGAGACCCAGGAGAGCAGATGGTGTGGTTCTGCTGGAACAGTCTGCTGGAATTTCCTTCACATTGGGGTGGTGGTCTTTTTGTTATTCTTAGGCCTTCAGCTGGTTGAATGAGGCCCAACCACATTATGAAGGGCAATCTGTTAAACTCAAAGCTTACTGATTTAAATGTTAATCTGGCCAGGAGTGGTGGCTCACGCCTGTAATCCTAGCACTCTGGGAGGCCAAGGCAGGAAGAAGATCACTTGAGACCAGGAATTTGAGACCAGTCTGAGCAAGAGTGAGGTCTCATCTCTACAAAAAATAGAAAAATTAGCTGGGCATAGTGGCGCACGCCTGTAGTTTAAGTTACTTGGGAGACTGAGGTGGGAGGATCGCTTGAGTCCAGGAGTTTGAGGTTGCAATGAGCTGTGAGGATTCCACCGCACTCTAATCTGGCAATAAGAGTGAGACCCTGTCTCAAAAAAAAAATGTTAATCTTATCCAAAAACATACTCCTAGTGTAACCATCAGATGTCATGACACTCATGAACTCCAGGAGCACCCTATGCCTGAATTGACATCTATCTAGTGCAGGATTTCTCATTTTAGAGGAAAGACAATGCATTGTAGATTCAGATGATATGGATTTGTATCGCAGTGATCCTTAGTAGCTATATCATTTGGAAAGACCTCTAACTTTTATTGCTGTATAGCAGCAGTTCTCAACTAGGGCAATTTGTCCATCCTCCCACCTCCCCAGAAGACACTTGATAATGTCTGAAAACATTTGGTTGTTACAACCTAGGTAGCATTAGGAGGAGTTTCTAGGAGCATCTCTGGTGGGTACAGCCCAGGAATGCTGATATCCTAAAATGCACAAGTCAGCCCCCCACAACAAAAAATCATCAGGCCCAAAATATCAATAGTGTTGAGGTTGTGAAACCTTGGATTAGAGGCAAGGAGAAAATTCTAGGATACAATAAAGTTGGAGTGTAATGGAAGATGGAAAGGTTAGCAGTCAAGATGATCAATAAAATGGAGCTCAAATTTCAAAGGCAAATAAGGGTATTAACACCTAACTTGTAGTTTTTGCCAATTTCTAAATAGAATATTGGGAAGGTGATATTTTAAGTTAAAAAAAGTGTTCTTGGAGGCTAAACTATTCTTGGGGGAAAAGAGAGCAGAGCTTAGGTTAGGGAGAACATAAGTAAACATGTTAGGTATTTTACTGAATTTCCCCCTTGTGTCAGTGAATCATAGGACATCATCACTAAGCCATCACCTGACATGGAATGGTAAAGGCGACATCATTGTAATTAAGTGTCATGGGTTAAATGAGGGGGATGAAATGTGGCTAAAAACCTAAGAGAATATTTTTGTAAGAAGATGTAAAAGGATAACTATAATATGACTTACCAAATGCCTTAAAGTAATAGATTACTATTTTGTTAGCTCATAATTTATTCTGGCAGTCTGTTTAGCCATATGCACAGTCTCTGAATATGATTTAAATGTTAAGTCCTAATTATGAAACTCTAATTCAAAACAATTTTAAGTAAGCCTGTTGAGAATTAATGTGAATGCAAATCATGAAGTCACTCTCATTAGGGAAATAGATGTTAATTTTAATTTTGAACCAGGTGTAAACCTTTCTAAACTAATACCAAGTAGAGCTACATTAAAAAAATAAAAATGGTCAAAGCTTTTAAAAGATTATATTCTGCCAACTTGAGTTATTGAGGAATATGTAACAGCTACCTAATCTCTTTATAAACAATTTTGAGATAATTTAAAAATGCATAGACTATTAGGGGCCTTCTAAACTTTTAGGGCTGATTTTGTTGGTTTCATTAGCTCCTGTCTTCTTTCAACAGGCTTTCTTTGTACATAGTGAATTATTGGAGTCAACTAACTTGGTCACTGTGCTGTGAGGGTCAGTACACATGCCCTTTTGTTTAAATTAATCATCTTCTGAAAAGAAGAAAGACAATTCAATTCTACCAACTGAATCGAGGAGAAAAATGAGTCCATCAAAGCAAGTGTGAAATTCTTTCCAGTTGGTAGGCACAGTGAATGTAGCTAATAATAACCTCTTGAATTTTCTGTCAAGCAGATCAATATATCTCTTTATCCATTATAGACAATATTGTAACATTCATTCATTCATTATTTATCCACTTACCATTTATTGAAACCTTAAATTTGTGCTCAGTCAGTACACCGTGAATGGGGATAAAAAGACATCTAAGAACCTGCTCATTGTCTTGCGGGAGAGATTGCCATTACAAAGTACAAGGGTACGTGCCTTCTGTGAGGTAGATATTCATGGAGAGCACTAGAAGAGATTCACCTGGGCAGCTAACCTTAACCTGGGGCATTAAGAGTAGGCCTATAAACCCCTAAGGACATTGGGATTTATTTTGAGAGATGATGGTTGCTTAGTAAAGGTGGCAGAAGGGCAGTGACTAAGAGAGGTTTTATTCTAGATATATTTTAAAGGTAGAGCTAACAGATTTTGTGGCATAGAATCAAAGAGAACAGTTCAGACTGACTTTAAAGATTTTGGCAAGAGCAATTAGGTTGGAATTGCAATTTACTGAGATTGAGAAGACTGGACAAGGAGCAGGTTTGGGGAGGAGTTTTGTTTTGGACATGGTAAGTGTGACGTGACAATTAGATATCCAAGTGGAGATTGAAACAGGTAGTTGGGATAAATAAGCTTGGTATTCAGGGCAACAGTATGCACTGGGAATTTACATTTAGGAATCTCAAGCATATAGACAGTGTTTAAAGCTATAACATTGGGATAATCCCCCAATGAGCAAATTCATCCAGCAAAGAGAAGAGATGAGCACATCAGCAAAGTAGTGAATAGAAGCTGGGAAGATGAAGAGGATCCAGCAGAGAAGACTGACAGGGAGGGACCATTAGGGTAGGAAGAGACTCTCAAGAGAGTGTGCCATCCAGGACATCAGACACTTGAGACAGTGTCTGAGGCGGGAATAATGGCCCTTTGTCAAATGCTCCTGGTAAATTTAATAACATGAGGACTAAGGATTAACTAAGGCTGGCAAGGTGGATGTCACTGTAATCCTGCTGAGAGCAGCTTTGGTTGAAGGATTGAGATAGAAGCCTGATTTCAATAGGTTTAGGAAAAAATGGAAGGCAAAGAAATGCTGAAAGCACATACTCTTTGAAGACATTTGCCTAAAAAAGGAACGGAGAAATGGGGCAGTAGCTGAAAGGCTGGAAATAGAGAAAAATGTGGGGTTGAGGTTTTCCTTTTTGCAAAGAATGGAGCCATTTCTGCACATTTGCATGCTAATGAAAACAATGCAGTAGAGAAAGAGAAAGTAATGATGCAGACCAGGAGGGGACATTTTCTAAGAGAAGTCCTTAGGAAGACAGGATCCACCAAACAGATGGAGAAGCTGGCCTTGACCAGGAGCACAAATAGTTCACCCGCTGGACCACAAGTCAAAGCAGAAGTGATGGGTGTGTGTGCAGACTGGCTAGCAGATTAGGTGGTGGGAGCATTTTTTACCATATGTAAGCACAAGGATATGCAGCACAATCCTTTTCTGCTTTGGTTAATTGTATACTTTTTCTGAAAGCCTCAAATGTTCTCAATTCAAGCCACACTTTCTCTCCCGCCCCTCTTCTTTTATAATTTCAAAATATTACTGGGGTACAAATGTTTTTGGTTACATGTATCGATTTCATAATCCTAGGTGCACTTTCAAATCTCATGGAGAGCTCTTGAAAAATACAGATTATTAGGGCTCATTCCAGAATTAATTGGTCTGGACACTAATGTAAAAAAAATCTCTTCAGGTCATTGAGAACCACTGGGCTAGAGGGTGTATGTAATATTTCATGCCTAGTGACTGACTAGAAAATTGGATAATTTTTCATCATGGTGATATCAGTGTTGGGTAGGTACTGAGGGATTTTGGGTCTCCTAGGGATGAAAGTGGGTGCTGCTGTGTTTCAACCCCAAAATGGGCTTTCAGAGAGGCTCATGGGAGATCCACATGTGTAGTAAGACTCAGGTTATATAACTTCCAACTGTTCAATCAGAGTGGTTCCATGGTGACCCCCCAACCATGGAGGGAGGTCCCAATCTGGATGCCATAAAACAAGACCGGGACCATAACTGAACACTTTCTCTGTTCTCTTGCTGAGACAGTGGGTTGGGCCACTGCGGCATATGTATCTTGCTGTGTAAACCTATATCCTACTCTTGCTCTATAATCCTATCTTTCTCTCCTCAGTAAACCTCATTTTCCTGCTTGCCTTACTTTGGTGCATCTGGTCATTCTCCAGCCATGAGCGCACTAAGAACTGCCGTTTCAGTCTGGGATCCCACATCAGTATTGTAAGAAAGCAACGAGACTCTAGTATTTCCGGAAGGTGAGATTATGTGACTGCAGGCTGAGTCCTCCCAAAAGCAGCCACCAAGACTGAGTGCAGTGTGTAGGAAGTTCACTGTGGAAAGAAAGGAAAGGGTGCAAGATTGAGGTGAGGGCGAAGTCAAGTGACAAAGCGGGCTGCGTGATAACCTCTGCAGACTCCACAGAGAAACATGGAACTAAAAACACTCTGTCATCATTGTTCCGCATGCAGTTGAAAGGACCTGGACTCCATGGTCAGTCACTGGTTGTGGATCTCCTTGGGAAGGGCACGACCTTAGGCAAAGAGACTCATTGCAGTTGAGTCTGACCCTGAAGGATCTGACAGCTGAAAACAGCTGGGGCAAAAAGTCCTTCCTTGAAGGGGGCTCCAGAAGGAGTCTGACAGCGTCCACTGCATATGTTAATGTCACAGGTCCACATACCAGGTTCTGGTCCATGACACAGGTGAAGTGGAAAACATGTGTGTCCTCCATGAGGCTCACTGACAGTTTTTTGAGAAACATGTTTACCAGAGTATGAATCAGTATTATTATTTTTCTTAAATTTTTGTCATACACGTACACAAACATAGTTCACAAATCTGATTAGCTTTCCTCTACAATTGCAGCCAAAGAAATATTAATTTATAAACGAGGTTACTGGTATTCTTAGTTCTATGTCCTGCGGTATATGCTCTGATATACAGAAGTATTGAAATTGTAGTGAAAGTTTGGATAATTTTTCTTACTATCAGTCAATTTACATCTTGAAAGTATTAATATAGCAATTTAAAATTATAAAGACAACTGGGAACATGCATCAGTGGACAAAAAATAAGACGTTTGAATTCAGTATAAATATTCATGGTAATGAAGAAAGTTTAGAGCAACCTGACCCATTGTACGGGCACTGCCAAAGAAGTCACACACAGCTAGAAAAACACACAGAGAAACCAAATTCAAAGAGATATGAAGAAAGATATAACACTTAGATGTTTATTTAAAATAGGAAGCTCGTGATTGAGGAGCTGCAAATGAATCTAAAATGTAGTGTCTCTTGTAGCTTTTCCTTTTGCAATGATATTAAAAAATATTAAAAAAATGCAACGATATTTAAAGGAAAAATCACAAGAAATCTTATTAAATAGAGGCATAATAGCTAGAAACAATGCCATGAAAAGTGTAGTCTTGCTTGATAGTATCTTCAAGGTTAGATAAACTAGAGGTCTCTGCCTTATTGCTCCGAAACTTTGAAAGTTTTATTCTGAATGTAGACTACATCTTAGAAAAAGCAGGGAAAAGGGAGAAAAGCCCTCATAAGAAGGTATATTTTCAGTTGTCTATTTACTTGAAAGAGTGTTTTAAGCAAGAAAATGTGAATTAGGTTTAATCAGTGAATTTAAATGCGCCCTTCTCTCCCTCCAACAGTGGAATAGCGTCTCATAAAGTGGTTTAATTCAATATTAGAAAATAAAGAACACTGCCTTATTTTAGTCTTCTGTGAGAAGTATATTAATTTTTTCATGTTATAAAAATATTATTTATTTTATTGAAAAAGTGATTTTCAAAGTGAATTTAGCAAAAATTTTTTACGTGATAAAATTACAAAATTTATGGTAAAATCAAGAACATCATCAGCCTTCTTTATGCACTGGAAAATAATTGATTTAGTAAGTCTTTCCTTTGAGAGTAAAAGACATTGTATCATTGACCATATGACACCAGAGATTTGACTTCTCAGTAAACAGGCACAAGTTAAAAATATTTACCATGTACCTAAAATTATTTCTCACCTACCACCACTTTTGGCAATGTTCTGGCAATTATTATTCTGACACAGATCTTAAAGTAATGCGAAAAAAACAAAAAAAGACAAAACTATTGTCATTTGTAACCACATACTTACATGAATCTCAATTCTCAAAATATTATGACACCCATACTCAGAAGAGAAACAGATTGGGTGTCAAGTCTGATGCGTGCTTCCCAGCCACGCCAGCACCAGTAGTCTTTCACTCCGCTGGATTTTCTCAAATTGTTAGTAGCTAATTTCATTAGTGACATCATTAATGCAGTAGCTTCTCACCTGTTAACGAAGGCTGTCAGAAACTTTTGTTCCTAGACTCAATAGCAAGACATTTTAGACCTTTATATATAATATTAAGATAAATTGGTTATATCATGTAGAGGATGGCAAAATTCACACATATTTAAAGATAAAAAAGACACTTTAAATTAATTCCCAACTTATCTAGTTTTAAGTTAAACTCCTGATAGAGGCTCTTCAACCTCTACTGTGATGAGTATTTTGACAGTAAAGTTTGAGAAACACTGATGTGGGTATAGGGGAGAAAAATTTCACCTTTGCCTTATTTGGGATTTTGTCTGGGCCTGAGAATTAAATTATTGTAAAACAGATTAACAGGAGAAAAACATACACATTGTATGTTTTACGTGACGTGGGAGGCTTCGTAAATAATGAAGACCCAAAGAAGTGTTAAAACCTAAACGTTCATGAGGTAGGTTGTAAAAAGACTAAGCCATGTGGGGAAGTTTAAGAAAGATAAGAAATCTTTTAATAAAGTCTATTTGTACAGAATTCTCTTGTTCGCATCTTCTTTTCCTTGATAAGAATGTTGCTTCCTTCTGGTATAGGAAGGACATCTTTCACATGCTTTCATCTCCTGCTTTTAAGAGAAAGAGGGAAGGTCAGAGGTCAGAGTGTTTTTCTTGCACCTGCTGCTTTTCAAGTGCCTTTAGTTCAAAACAATCCTTATATCAAGATGGCATATTTTGGGGTGGCATATTCTGCCATTCTTCATTCTCAAATGGGATCCAGGAGAAATTTTTAAGCAGGGGAGAAGATCTTTTTAGAGACTATTACTTTAATAGTCATATAGGCTGTGTTGTAAAGTATGGTAGCCACTAGCCAGATGTGGCTATTTAAATTAAAATTCATTAAAATGAAATGAAATTAAAAATTGAAATTACTTGGTTAGGTTACTATAGCCATATTTCATGTGCCTAAGAGCTTAATAGGTAGACGTGGCTACTGTATTGGACAGCACAGATACAGCACATTGCTATCATCGCAGGGGTTTCCAATGAATAGCACTAATATAGAGGGTGGACTGGACAGAGGAGAAACTAGTAGCAGTAAAAACAATTAGGAATTTATTAATGTAGTGGCAAATTGGCTCAAGAAATGAGACAAATATTTATATGCCATTAATGGTTTTTTATACAATACCTTTAGCATTTTTTCTCTTTAACAATCATAATCTGCAAGGAAGAGGAAAAATGAGAAAGCAATTTACCAAAAAAAAAAAAATAGTAGTTTAGACTGAAGAAAGCATTTTGTTATAATCACAGAATTTCAGTGTTAGAAATGACCTTCTGTGTCTTCTTGTCTAGCCACCCATTTGACTGAATCCATTTTAATTTGTCCTTCAGTTTATGGTTGAACATTCCCAGGAGCCAAGAGTACATGGTCTCCTGAGATGTAACGTTCCACCTGGGTAGACTGTTTAGGTAAAGTCTGTCCTGAAGTGACTGATACAGCCTTCTGGAAAACTCGGGGCAAATAGTTGTGAGTGCTAATTACTAGTTAGAATAGGAACTGAGCCACAGTCCAAAAGACATCAGCTTTTTGGTCTGAACTCCCTCTCTGAGAACACAGGCAGCCTCTTTTCCTCTCTGTTTTCATCCTCACCTTTAAATAGAAAAAAAAATAGCATCCACAAGGAATCAAAGGATAAAATTATATGGGTTAATATGCTTTGAAAAATTTAAAGTGCTCTACACGTAGAAATTTTTATTATTACAAAGCCCTGGGGAATTGTGGTAACACGATAAAGCCCAGGAAAGCTGATATTATGGTAAAAGAAACCCTTAGGGAGCTTAAGGTTATTGTTTCAGCAGGTCTGGCTTACAAAAGAACTTGTTAAAGAATAAGACATAAAGTTATATAACATAATCAGAACATGCATACATAAAGATGAATGTATTTGTGGTCCAGGGACTCAGAGAAAGACATCTTAAACACACTACTTATTGGCTCCGGTAAAAACTTGAAAATTCAGATCTATAAAGCAGTACAAAAAGTATTGAGACAGGAGAATTGGAGAACTAAAACTCTGTTATAAAACAAAATCCTAAAATTTTTATTCAGAATGACTTTATAGAAATAGACTACGAATGTAAAATCTTCTGATATTCCCCATGAAAAACCTGTCAGTTTTAACATCTGGTCAGCTTTCCATAAAGGGAAAAGACCATAAAGCTCATTATCCAAAGGTGAAGACAATGACTCACTGACAGAATTCGGATTTTAATGAATTAAAAATTTCCAAAACAGGGCTTCTGTCATGAGTGGCACAAGCTGGGCAATTCGATTACTCTTTATGTGAAAGACACCATATATTTACTGAAGTGCTTGACTGCGTCTCCCATAAGAAAATTTAGAAATGTCTACAAATCCTGACCTTTGCTCTCTTTCTGTTGAGACGCAGGAAGAAAAACTGCTGATTTTTCAAACTGGGACTAACAATATGGCAGAAAATTGTATATGAAGCGAATGCATGTTGTTAGAATTTGCCTATGCAATTTTCTTTGGTAATTAAATCTGTCCTCATTTGTGAAACAACTGTACTGTGTGTCGTATTATATGGATACAGGGAGGAGATTAAAAAGGAGTGAAATCAGAGGTGGTTTCCTTCAAATGTTTGAAATCTTTCTCTTATAAAAATGAGTCTGGTCTTCCAAAGCCCCTGCTCTTTGCCTGACAGGCCACTCCCTGTGTACTCTCAGACAGTCACTTTTCTTGACCTCAGATTTCTCACCCATAAAATTCTGGACTTGGCTAGGTAAGCGCTGCAGTACCATTACGGCTTCCTTTCAATTTAATGGCAACAGTTGTTTAGTCCTTTACTAAGGCCATTTGTTTACATATTTTATCACATTTAAATTTTACAAAATTCCGTCAGATCTTATCATTACAGCATTTTACAACCTTGACTTTGAGAGGGCAAGTCACATATTCCATTTCACAGCTTGTGCAGGAGACAAAGCCAGGATTTGATTCAGGCCTGCGACACCACTGACCGTGTGCTTTGCACAGCACCGAATCACCTCTGTGCCAAGATCTATGATGAACAAAGACAAACTTCTCAACCTGTTACAGGGCCACAGCTGGAAAAAGGAGCCTCCAAATACTATTTTTAGTGTCCTTCATTTCTTAAAGGGCCAAAATAAGGTGACAGGAAATTTTCTGTTTCAAATGGTTGGTGGTGATGATGTGACTAGCTTAGCAGGGCATATTTGTAAGCCATTTGATCATTCAACTTTGTGACATCAATTCACTTTTATTTAAAGAAACTTTATTTTGAGACAATTATAGATTTACATGCGGTTGTAAGAGACAATGCAGAGAAATCCCATATACCCTTTACCCAGTTTCCCCGCCATAGTAATTCCTGCAATGGTATAGTACGACAGCACAAACAAAAAAGTTGACATGGATACAACCCATCAACCCTATTCAGATTTCACCAGCTTTATGTGCACTCATTTTTGTGTATTTTGTCCTATGCAATTGGTCACATGGGTGTATTCTTGTGACCACCACCACAGTCAAGATACAGATGAGTTCCATCACAAGGATCCCTCATGCTACCCTTTGTGAAGCCACAGCCACTCAGCTCCAATCCCTGACAGCCACTGATCTGTTTTCTATCTGTATTATTTTGTCATGTCAGAAATGTAATATCAATGGGATCATATGGTATGCAGTCTTTTGAGATGGGCTTTTTTTCGCTCAGCATAATTTTCATGACATCCATCTAAGTCGATTAGTGTATCAATTCCTTTCCCTTGCTGAGTGGTATTTCATGGTAGGATGTCCCACAGTTGGGTTAGCCACTCACCCTTGCATGGAAAGACATGTGAGTGTTTACAGTTTTTGTCTATCATGAATAAGTTGCTATGAACATTTATGTACAAGTTTGTGTGTGAACATACATTTTCAGTTCTCTGGGAAAAATAAATGCCTAAGAATGCAATTTCTGGTTCATATGGTAAGCACATTTTACTTTTATGAAATCTGCCATACTTTTTCGCAGAGTGACTGTACCATTTTATATTTCCATCAGCAATGTATGAGTGGCCCGATTTCTCAGCATCTTTGCTGGCATTTAGGGCCCTATCTGGGGAAGAGGTTTACTCCGCTCCTGGGGGCCGGGTAAAGGAAGGGAGCCTCTGACTGCTCAGCTGCACTCGCCTGGAATTTAGCCTCTGCAACATGGATCTGGGGAGAAGGATAAAAAATGCTGGTGGCCTGTCCCTCCTGGGGAGATGCCATAGCCCTGGTCTGTCAGCTGGACGGAGAGGATTCCTGTGTTCTCCTCTGCACTCACCCAGAGTGGAATTTCTGTCATGCTGAGCTAGGAGGAAGAGGGGGAGAGTGGGTCCTAACTCAAATGTCATAGACTCCTGCTGTTCTTAACAAGTTTTAGTATATTTTCCTGAATATTTCTCCAGAGACGTTTTTTCCTTTGGTAATTTTACTAGTTTATATGATGTTTTTCGGGGAATAGGTCTGCAGAGTCCCTCGAGCCATGATTGTGGATGCGGAACCTAATACTGTTGAGTTTTGAAGATTTTAAAATGTATTTTATATTAGAAATTCTTTGTCAGAGATGTGGTTTGCAAGTATTTTCTCCCAGTCTGTTGCTTGTCTTTTCATATTGTTCAGAGTCATTCACCAAACAAAAAATTTTAATTTCGATGGGGTTCAGTTTATTGTTTTTTCTTTTCTTTTATAGATTGTGCTTTTCGCCTCAAATCTAAGAACTCTTTATTTAGCCTGTGGTCCTGAAGATTTTCTCCTGTTTTTGCTGGCCGTTTTATAGTTTTACATTTTACATTTAAGTCTATGATCCTTTTGAGTTGATTTTTGTGTAAGATGTGAGGGTTAGTGTGAGGTTTTTTTTTTTTTTTTTGGCCTGTGGATGTCTAATTGCTCCAGCACTATTTGTTGAAAGGACTATCCTTCCTCCATTGAAATGCTTTTGCACCTTTGACAAAAATCAGTCAGACATATTTGTGTGGATCTATTTCTGGGTTTTTTCTTTGTTCTATGGATCTATGCATTTATCCTTCCCCTAACACCACACTGTCTTGATTACTGTAGCTACACAGTAAGCCTTACCATTGGAGAGTGATTCCTTCCATTTTATTCTTCTTTTGCAAAATTTTTTTGTCTATTCTAATTCCTGTGTCCTTTAGTATAAGTTTCAGGTAAGCTTGTCCATATCTAAGAAAAAGCTTTTACATTGTTAGGATTTACATTAAAACCATAGATTAATTTGGGGAGAATGGACATCTTCACCATGTCAGTCCACTTTTGAATTAATGGAACGTTCAATTCATTTTTGTTATTTTTACTAATATAAGTAAGAATTTAGGACGCTTTCTGTTTAATTCTTAATAAAACCACATTGGTATCAATTTACTCACCATTAGGTGAGAGTACATTTTTTTTCTCCTGGACTCTTTGAATTGATTTAATTTTCTACATTAATGTTTATCAGCACAACTTTGTTTCTATATAAACACAGCCATGGATAATCACAGCAACTACAGCTCTACCTTCCATCAAACTACAAATGAATGTTTGAATTGTTGGAGAAGACAGATGACTTAGCCAAACGACTCATGGATTGTAGCCCTCCAGGGAGGACTGAGAGCACATTAAACCTTCCAAAACTCTTCAAGATAGGAAAATGTGTTGCTAAAAAAAGATTTTTTACTATATCCTCTCTTTTAAATAGAGTTGAAATTGGAAAGTGCTTATCTCCGTGTAGCTTTTCCATTTTGTTTTGCTGGTTATTATCACAGCCTGCTCTATTAGGTGAGTGACCCCACACAGAGAGAAGGGAAAATTGAACTCTTCTGGCTGGCACTATTGTTCCCCCCAGCTGAAAGCTGGTAATGCGTGACAGTATCTTTTCTGTAGCTATATTTGGGGCCACAGTTACTGTGGGTGGTTATGCATTCAGTTGTTGTTATAGTCATCAATTTATCTGCCTTAAGAATAAAAACAAATCTCCAAATTGATCTTAATTTTTTGCAGGTGCAGTTTTTTTATTACAGTATGTTTTTATATTAACAACTTTTTATCCATCATTAAAAATAGAAATTCAATTCGCAAGGTTTCTTTCTTTCTAGAACAATTTATTGGCATTTATTTCTGCTAGAGATATTGGGAGAGAAGAAAAAATGCACATGATTAAAACTCAAGGAAGTAGGTCCCTTTCTTTAAACTAGAGCCAAGAAACTTGCTAACTATATACTTGTATTGCTTCCAGTTTTGGAGTGATGGTCCTCTTTCTTTGTTTTTAATTTTTAACTTTTTTGGTGTATGTGTGAGACAGGGTCTTGCTCTGTTGCTCGAGCAAGTGCAATGGCATCATCATAGCTCATTGCAGCCTCAAACTCCGGGACTCAGCCTCCCAGTAGCTGGGACTACAGGTGTGCACCACCACACCTGGTTAATTTTTTTATTTTTTTGTAGAGATGGGGTCTTTCTTGCTCGGCTCTCTTTCTTTACTGAAGACAAATGAATGTGATAAGCTCCACTGTGTGTTCAAATCACTATCTATACTAAATCACTATCCATTGTATTTGTATTACTCCTGTAAAGTTCTAAAACATTCTGTAATTATTTTTTAGTTAGTATATTTTTGGTGGCATGTGACAGAAAACCCAACTCTGAGTATTGACCTGAGTAACTGAAAAATCAAGGTGTCAACATAGCTGGATCTAAATGGCCTAGCAATGTCATCGGGCGTAGGGTCTCAGTTTCTTTCTCTCTTGTCTCTGCTTTCAATTGTATTGGCTAACTTTTCAGGCAGACTTTGCCTGTGGCTGACTGTGAATTTTCCTTTCCTGTTTACTCTTGTAACTAGGACTTCTGAGTCCTGTAATCAGTTCTAACTGGGTCACGTGTTTATCCATGAACTATTAACTGTAGACAGGGCTAGTCTATGCTCTAGTTAACTAGGCTAGGGTCAGAGGCTGACTTCTGTAGCCGAGGGGTGTTTCAGCTCCATCCAAGGACTTGGGCTCAGGATGTGGAAAGAGTATGTGATTCAGAGCTGTGTGTGTCTGGGGAGGGACTGAGGGTTACTGAATAGGCAAATGTCAAGAGCTATCCCCTACACCAGGTTCTCAGGAGTTGTTCATTAAAGAAAAACTGAAAAATACAAGACAAATTTATGCTTGTTGACACTGTTGAATGTGTCCCCCAAAGTTCTTGTGTTTGAAACTTGATTCCCAATGCAGTGGTGTTGAGGGGGTGGGGCCTAATGGGAGGTGTTAAGGTCATGGGGACACTGCCCTTACGAATGGATCAATGCCATTATCATGTGAGTGGGTTCCTTATGAAAGGATGAGTTCAGCCTTTTCTTGCGCACACTTTTTTTCTCTCTCTCTCCTTTTGGACTTGGGATGATGCAGGAAGAAGACCCTCACCAGGTGCTGGTGCCTTGATTTTAGACTTCCCAGCCTCCAGAACTATGCAAAATAAATTTCTTTGCATTATAAATTGTCTGTGGTATTCTGTTACAGCAGCATAAAATGGGCTGATGCTTGCACATTAAGAAAAATCGGAAAAAATAGTGAATAATGCCTTCTAAACAAAACCTATTTATAAGTGTTTAATAAAATCATAAAGATTCTTCAGAAACTTCTCCTCTCCGAGTCTTGATTTGCTCAAATATAAATTTAGGGGGTTGATTAAATAATTTTCTAGGAGTCCCCAGAAAATGACATTCTGTCATTCCACCATTAGCAATCCTCACTCCTGCTGAGTATGATGTGTTTCTCAAAGCCTTAAAGGCTGAAATGTGTTGAAGGGGAAAGTGTTTCATCTGTGACTGTCAGTAACCTTAAGTATTTCCAATTTGAGCCAAGAGCTTTGGAAGACTACACAGATATGTACAGTTTGAAAAATATACAGGAGTAGGGAGGGTGCAGTTGTACATTGCATTTAGAGTTTCTGGTTATAATCAAGGCACAAGGTAATAAGATGGAAGTTTCCATAAACTGATTTTTAAAAATTTCTGGTTGTTAATTTTCCAGACTGTACTTTGTTCAGAAGAATGTTTTAGTTACTATATGGCTGACTACTCCTATTTATTTAACTTACCTTTCCCTGGCATTGGCTGGTCTGTCTTGAGGTAATAGAAATCAATTTTCAATTTAGGCAGGCTGTGGTTCGTGAACAATTTTCTTTGAGAACCATACCTCTCATTCATTCATTTAACACGTATGATGGAATATGTACTACATGCCATGCACTGTTTAAGGGAATAAACTGATAGGCAAAAATAATTTCCTGTCCTAATAGAGCTTAGTGTCCTAAGGAAGATAAACAAATAAGTAATGTGAGTCAGGGAGTATTAAGTGCTGTGATAAAAAAATGAAGCAGAGCAATTTGATTTAGCGTGGCTGGAGTGCTATTTTGTGGTCATCAGAGAGAACCTCTTTCTCTAACAAGGTGACACGAGAGCAGAGACAGAAATTAAATGAGGAAGCAAGCCAGGTCTCCTGGGGGAAGGGCCTCCTAGGGAGAGAGATCAGCAAGGAAAGAGGCTTGAAGTGGGAACATGCTTGATGTGTTTGAAGAATTGCAGGGAGGCCTAGGTGATTGGAGCAGAGTGGGTGGGGAGTGGGCGGAGGGAAGTGTGGCAGGAAATGGATGGGAGAAGCAGCCAAGGGCCATATCATGCGAGTCAGGGTAAGGGCTTAGGATATTTTTCCAGAGTGTAATGGGGTACCTTGGAGAGTTTTGTTACAGGAAGCTATAAGATCTAGTTTGCATTGTAAAGGGTCTCCTGGGCGGCTGCTTGGAGAGCCTTCCTTAAGGGGAGCAGAGGGAAGCAGCTGAGCAAGCCCTTGGTTGAGGCTGCCTCTTCTCCAGCAGGAGCTCCTCCATGGGGGCAGCTCCCAGGAGAACCACCATCACCGTCTGCCTCTGGAAGTCCTTTGATTCCCCACTGTGAGCGACTGGAGACAGTATTTCCAAGTTCAAATCAACTGACTTAAGAATGCTTGGTATACTAAGAGTTAGTTTGTAAATTGGAGACTAATTCTTTTCCCCAATCCAGAGTTGGGAACATTTTCCTAAGGAAGGTCATTGAAACCTTAAGGATTAATGACACCTACTGAACACTGTCATAAAAAAGTAGTTGAGGATTTTTTTTTTTTTTTTTGAGAGAGAAAGCTATAAGAATAACTTGAAACACAGGTGAAATCAAACTGATGTCTGAAAAATTCCCCTCTCCTAAACCAAGTAAAATATTTCAAGAAAAGTAAATCTATGGGGAAAAATTCTTATACTAACCTTATAATCAAATATAAAAGCTTTGGCTAGTTTCTTTTGCATTATCTCTGCTGCCTTCAACTAGCATGAGCAAATGGGTATTGTGTGATATTACACTTGTTCAGTATTGAACATCATCCTATTTGGGGGTGTGTGGGGGTGGGAATCCATTTGTCAATGTCCAATGATTTTTAGCAATTTTATGTATTCTTTCAGATGTTAAAATGTTAAGTTGGTGTCAGTTATGTTCTTGCAGTGCTATGCATATAATAATAAAGACAGTGAATAGTATTTATATGTGCTTCATTTGAGACAATAATTCAGTAGTAATTATTTCTTGTACTTTAAATTACAAATGATTTCATTTGTATTCCATTCCAATGTCTCATCATTGTTGTCTGAACCAAATCTTTCAAAATGGTTCACGAGACTATGATGTTAACATCAAATCAAAACTTTACTGAATTCTCTGCATTCTATAAGGCTTATCACTGTGATGTGAAAAAATAATTCAGTGGGACATACTATGCTTTTAATTAAATCTTATAGATTACTCAGCTCAGTGGTTCTTATTTAGATAATACCAAGCAGATTATATCAGTACTTCTGCAGCTGTAAAAAAGTATAGCTGACTACTCAATTTCCTAGGGAGATCCTGCTTACTTTTTCAAAACCAGTGGGGAGGACTTCAAAATTGAATTCCACCTTTTTTATTACGTAAAATTTTGAGTTAAGCTGGAACTGAATGATTTGTTTATTCATGTAATTATTTGAAAGGAGAAAATAACTGATGAAGGAAAAATAAGTGAATGAAATTCTAACCTTTCAGGCAGGAGGTAGAATGTCCGTGTGTACGAGTGTACAAATCAATCTTTCCTCTCTAGCTCCTCTTTTTCTATCAGGAAAAAGTGGCTCTTGACTGTCAAATTTCATTAATTAAAAAAAAAAATCCCATGAGGATGGACTGAAGTAGCCTACAGTTAGCAGAGATATCGATAAGTCTAAAGGCCTCTGACATTGAGAGAGGACAGAAATATTGTTGCCACATGAAAGTAACTCCTTTACTTAATTTCCCAGAAGAACATTTATGGTGGCAGAAGAAATCTTTGATCTGTTCAGGAAATCTATCATGTCTGCCCACTTACATATTTTGTAAGAACTAGGCTGGACCAGGAATCAGCAGACTGATCTGATATGGAAGTCATCCCGTGAACTATATCAGTCTAATTAAAATCATTGGCTCATGTGCTTATGCACGCTGTAATGGACAGGGAGATAACAGTCTCATTTCAGGGTTAAAACCAATTTGAACAAAAATCACGGATCAGAATCATGCAGTTTCTTTTATTCTAAAGAGGCTCTATGGCATAGTGTTTTGAGTCCCCAGGTATCCACGTCAACATCATCATGGACACTCTATTATAATAGGAGTGTGAGTGTGTGTGTGTGTGTGTATGTGTGTGTGGTAGGAAGAATAATGGCCCTTTAAAGATGTCCTAATATCCAGAAACTATGAATATGTTAGGTTACACGGCAAAGGGGAATTAAGATTTATTTTTCAGGCTGGGCACGGTAGCTTATGCCAGTAATTTCAGACTTTGGTAGGCCGAGGTGGGAGGATTGCTTGAAGCCAGGAGTTAGAGACCAGCCTAGGAAACATAGCGAGACCCTGTCTCTATGAGAAATAAAAAAAAGAAAAAAGAAATTAGCTCAGCATGGTGGCATTCCTGTAGTCCCAACAACTTGGAAGGCTGAGGCAGGAGGATCTTTTGAGCCCAGGAGTTTGAGGTTTCAGTGAGCTATGATCATGCCACTGTACTCTAGCCTGGGCAACAGAGTGAGACCGTGTCTTGAAAAAAAAAAAAAAAAAGATTTATGCTTCTGTGAGGATAACAACCAACTGAAAGTAGAGGAGATGAGGGTTTCCAAGACATGACTGTGTCTTCATTAGCTTTCCCTAGCAACTGCTCCTTGTTGATTCTTGAACACTGATTCTGCTTGCGCTGGCTCCTATTGGCATCGGATTCTATCAGGGATACCTCTTTAGGAAGCTTATGACAGTGGCAGTTCCTGAAGGGTCCTGGTATTTTTCATCTTATCAAGGAGCTGACAATTATCTCTGCCATACTTGGGCAGAGCTATCTGAGTTGTTCACCACTTCTCTTGGACCACCTGGCAAAGCCCCTGCTGATTCCCGCAGGAGCAGTTCTGATGCATTTATTTACAGCTCAACAAATAAAATTGTTCTAAAGATTTCGGGATTGCATTAAGGGAACAGGCCTTTTGGATATCTATACCGAATTTTTATTCACTCAGATCTGTTAATATTTTTCGCTGTGTTCCCTAAGAAGGTCTAATGAACATGTCAAGCTATATAGAGATGTGCTATCCAATATGGTAGCATTAGCCACATATGGCTATTTGAATTTAAATTATTAAACATAGAATTTAAAAAATCCACTTACTTAGTAGTACTAGCCATATTTCATGTGTTCACAGTCGCATGTATCTATTGGTTACCATATTTGATAGTGCATACATAGAACATTTTCATCATTGCCGAAAGTACTATTGGGCAGCATTGTTACAGAGCTTGTGACCTCTCCAGTAAATACCTGTTAATAGTTGACTTGTCACATGCCTTAAATGCTTCATTACACATGTTTTCCTCTCTCTTCCCAAGAGGGCAAAGAGTGGTATATACAAATATATCTTCAATAGACACACTATTTTCCCAAAATTCCCCAGGAATGGATTTAGTAGTTATTCTGAGTTATAAATTAAGGAGCACAATACACTCATATTCTTTACACTGTGGAATCTGTTGGAAATCATTAGTTAGCATTTATTGTTCATGTACTGTATGCTGGGTACTTGACATGTATTAATTATACCTCGCTTAACCCTAATGGTGGCATTGTGAGCTGGATATTATCCCCATTTTTCAAACAAGGCAACTGAGACTCAGAAATTATGAATAGCATGCCCAAGACCATATAATAACTGGCCAAGTCTGATCTGAGTGGTTCTTTATAATCCTGAAGACCATGCTTTAGGTCACACTGTACCGTAACAGCTTAGTTGTAGAAAAGCAGTTGGCAATAGATGTCAGTTGGATCACATAATCTGAAATTCTCCTGTTTTGATATTTTATTTTTTTCTTTCCTCACTGTCTTGGAAATTACCTCCAGAATGCAAATGTATAGAGATTTTAATCTTTGCAGGGTGAAGCACTCATTCATTTACAGAATGTTAACAATACTTTTTCTTGTTCCACATACGATTTGCTTTTTTCCTCTTTCAGTTTAAAATACAGGCATGCACTTAAATATTTTTACCTTATAACAAAATGTGGCAAGGGCTGGATCTCTGCAGATCTGAGATGCATATTGTACCAAAATGTAGATAACATGTGATGGCTTGTGGTAATAAAGCTGTTTCTCCCTCTCAGAGGAATCGTCAAATCCTTTTGTTGGTTGAAGCTTTGTGTTCCAACTTATTTAACTATCCCTGACAATCTGTTTCTTATCTGTTTTAGGATGCTGCAGAATTTTTTAAAAACAAGATGGATTTTTTTTCTTCTAATACCCACCATTATTTTTAAAAAGTGCCTTTGCGATGAATTTGGTGCCTATCATGTTCCTAGCAAAATGAACTTTAAGTGGCCTTTTTGCCCTTATTATTGCAGCTGTTCGCATCCACTTTTATACAGAAAATATGAAGAAAAGGGAATTTAAAACAGAAATTTTTATTGAGGCACATACAGTTTCAGCAGCTGCTGTTACAAGGGTATCATCAAATACCAACACTGACAAAAACCCATGGGGTCTATTTTCTAATTCGGTCTTGAAGGAAATTTACAATAGTGAATGTCTATGGCAGTTGAGGTTGGCTAAGATTTAGATGACCCATTTCCCTTATCTAATGAATTCAGGCCCTGCAAACTTTGCAAAAGCTTTAAACCGACAAAACACCAAGAGAGTTGATGTGAAATTGAAAGACAGCTGGCATGAACTCAGAGCCTCTTGAGTTTAGCTCAGGAAGCTGCAAACTTGCACAGCTGCAAGAATGTCAAAATGAAGATTCCAGCATAAAGATAGTCAAAATATTGCTATTAGATGAAGAACTTTATGCTTAAAGCCTCTACTCCAGAAAGGATTCTTCTTTCTAAATAAAGAATGCACATGATGTTTTTACATTTATCTCCATTTTGCTAAGATAAAATAAGTGAGAATGTTTCCAACAACTTAGGTTTAAAAAAATTAAATTGAACTTGAAGAGTATTTTTTTTTTTTTTTAATTTTAAATGATCAAATCTTGTTCCTGGAAATAAAACCGTTTCGGTGTGGTTTCCTTTTTCAAACTGTCTCTTATCGATTCCTTGGTCTTGACAAGCCATCAGGAAAATTTAACAGTTTTATTATGTGGTGAGAAACTCTTCAGGATTTTTTAGGTAGGAGACCACCTAACAAATTATTAGGTAGAGGAACAAAGCTTGCTAGGCATAGTGTTTTCAGGCAATAAACTATATCATCAATCATAATTTTTATGTCTCTCTTTTAAGCAAAAACAAAACCCAAACCAACTGGTATTTATGGAACAACTTATGTTTTACTGATGGGAAAATACCTCAAATTAAAAGTATAGTTTGTTGAATAGTAACTACAAGTCTTATTGTATTAATGAGAACTTAAAAGTTTGGCTACGTTTCCAAAGGATCCTAGTCATGGCCTTTTATAGTGCTCATCGCAAAACTCTTTTTAAACAATTTAAATTGTATCATGGATTGGCCATTTGTATTTGAGAAATGGCATTAAACTCATGCCAATAGTGAAATCCCACTGTATAGAATGTATCCATGAAATGAAATATAAATGCAAAACTGAGAATAGTAGACAAAGTCATTTATGACTTTACAATGACAGTATGTTGTTTAAAATGCAGAAAAAGTATGTGTGAGTAGTTCCAAATCATTTATTTTATTCTAGGTGTTTTGTGTCTTATCAGACTGTTAAATCTAAAAAAATCCCTTTTCAATCCTATTATGTATAATGAGACTCAATCATAAACTATGTTTAATTCATTTTTAATACATATGCAACTTGTCAGTTACTTGTCCACACTTACATTTTAAAAATAATTTGCTTTTTTTAATTTTATGACTTTTTTGGGTGTAATGTAAAACGCTAAATATATCAATGTATGAAAACAAAATGGATTTGTAGACTAACCGCAGACTCCTACACATTACTCAAGACTCGGGTGAAGAGCATGTGAAGTTCTGGGCCTGGCCTAGCAGAGCCGGTCTCCTTTGTTTTTTCATGTCTGTACTAATCTCCATTACAGTACTTTTAAAAAGTGTATCGAAATTACTGTATACGTGCCTTCCTCCCTGTAAGAGAATAACCTCCTTGACATTAGAAACCAGGTCTTATTCTTCTCGTTAGCATTGATTGATCCAGCAATTCAATGATATCATCAAAAACTTTGTTTCTTTCCACTTTTTGCTCTGCCACACACTCTAATAATGTCACCCTGAGCTTGGTTCTTGTAGTTATAGCATCATCACTCATTGTCCATAGCAATGGAAGCCATTTATCCTCAAAGTGTCCTGAGAGAAAAAGAGAGAAAGAGTGCTTTTATTCAATCATGAAACAACAGTACTTCTCTTCAGTCTGATGTACAGTTGACCCTTGAACAACGTGACTTTGAACTGCTCAAGTCCATGTGTACATGGATTTCCTTCCACCTCTGCCAATCCTGAGACAGCAAGACCAACCCTTCCTGTTCCTCCTCCTGCTCAGCCTACTCAACATGAAGAAGACAAAATGTGAGGAGGATGAAGAACTTTATGATGATTTACTTCCATTTAATGTATAGTAAATATATTTTCTCTTCCTTATGATTTTCGTAATGACATTCTTTTCTCTAGCTTACTTTAGTGTAAGAATATAATATATAACACATATAACAAAATATGTGTTAATCAACTGTGTTACCGATAAGGCTTCTGGTCAACAGTAGGCTGTTAGTAGCTATGTTTTTGGAGAGTCAAAAGTTAGTTATACATGGATTTTTGTCTGCAAACAGGATTGGCACCTCTAACTTAATATTGATCAAGGGTCAACTGTAATTGTTTAGGTGTGACTCTGGACAAGTAATTGTCACCAGGGGAATGTCGTGTGCTTATTGGCATAGGACAGAGTTCCTTAAGCAATCTTGGGCAAGGGAGACAAGATCTTATAATTACTTAGACTAAACAGGGCCCTTCGCTGGAGATGGAATCAGTTCCTCAAACTGCACTGAAACTTTATTGGAAAGGCAGGGAAACAGATATCTGTCACTTACCTACAGTGTTCACTATGTAGGTTTTTAATATGCAGTATTTCTCAGGCTTATTTGGTTGAGCATAAAATTTGTTGAAATTCTTCAAAGGAGCTCTTTGTTCTTAGGATGCATAGTTTAGGAAATGCCGATCTCTAAGATTAAGTTCAAATTCTTTATTACAGCACAAAAAGCATTTATGATATAGCCCCTGAGTCTAGCTACTAGTTCTGTAGTCATATCTAAGTTATGCTCTAGCAATAAACAGTTTATTGCTTTTTCTGTATCACTGCATGTTTCTTAATATTTCAAGGCCTTTATTATTTGTCTTCTTAGTTAGCAAGTTTTTCCCACTCTGATCACCTTCTCATCCTTCGAAGTCCAGATCAAACGCTGTCTTCTATGAAGTCTTTCCTTCCATATGCTATTCTAGCAAATTTTGCATAAATCTTTTATTGCTTCTCCACATAACATTATAATTATATATTATCAGGCTTCTAGATTTTGAGTGACTTGAAAGGAGTGTCTATGTCTTACTCATCTTTGCAGTCCCAGAATTTGGCAGAGGATTGTCGGTAAATGTCTGTTCAATTGAATTGTTCATTTAGTATGTTTTTGAAAATATAAGATCAATACTACATTTCTACACTTTTACTTATGCTTAGAAATATTAAATGTGTCAGGAGTTAACTGCAAAATCTTTATCTGATGGCTTGAATAGTGGCTCTGAATCAATCTCAGAATCTGAGCTATAAAATTTTTAAAATTTATTTTTCTGATTCATGCTGCTCAATTTCAAAGTTTAAAGTCATAAAATTAGATATAGGTTTTCTGATCAAGCACTATTTGCAAAAGTTTAGCTAAACACAGGTAGGATCGCAAATGCATTTTTATAAGGAATGTCTGCATAGTCAAAATACCATTCTTAGAGTGCACAAATATCTGTTTCTTTAGATAAAACTTCAAAAATACAGCCAAGAAATACTTAATATATTCATGCTAACTTGTAAACATAGAAGAACCTGCAGGTAACTCTTTTTTAGCATGTCAAAGACTTAAAATTACTTAGGTTAATTGTAGATTTACCAAACCTTTTTAAAAGTTCTCTGGGCCTTTCATATAAAGTCATTGCTGGGTGAAGTGTGAGTTCTAAAAACTCTTTCTCCCCCAAAATACATAGAATATATTTATATAGAGAATGTTTGTTTATTTACTTATTTATTTATTTACTTACTTAAGCATCTGAGCATCAATTTCTCCTTTTTCTCTTAAACACTTCTCAAATTCCCTTGGAGAAATTACCTCTCCTGAATTGTGAGCAACCTTGGTCAAAGAATTCTTAACTCTTCTAGGTGAGTAACCAAGACAAGCTAATCAGATTTTTCCCAGATTTAATCTAGATGGAAAAGCAGTTGAAGTTTATTTATCTAGCAGTAGTATCCAGACAAAACTACCCATTAGTTCTCACTACCCAGATTGTTGGAGATATTCTGGTTCCAATACTTTAAGCTGTTTTATTCTTTGAGCTTCCCCATATTCTTCCTGTAAATTCACTTTCTGCTTAAGTTAGGCAGAGTCAGTTTCTGTTGCTTACAGAGAACCTGACTAATATGATAGTCAAGGTAATTTCACCTTTGATTTGTTTTCAGCCACATTTTCAAATTACATCTTTATCAACTTTACTCTTTTTACTTCATTTGAATTTTACTGTTTCTCACATGGTAAAAATGCCATGAATTAAGCACAATTCTTTTTATTAATTGCCAAACAAAGTCAGTTTCAAGAGCTGAGTCTTGTCATGTTCAATCGCTTTCCTGTAGCATTTTCCACCTACAACAAATACAAGCTGCCTGTTAAGATGTGCTTTAGCCAGCTCTTTGCAAATCATGTAAATATTTTTGGAAAGAGAGTTTCATTCCTCATTGTTGAGCTAATTTTCTCACAGTTTAGAAGTGTCTTTATAGGAATCAGCTTTCCAAAATTAGGGTATCTATTTTTTGTGTTTCAGTAGAAAAACACAATAAAAGAGACATGCTCGCCTGATACATGCTCATTGTCTGAGAGAATTGCAATCTATTCTTACTGATTTCTTTTTGGGAAACTTGTATCTATGGGAAACATAAAGTTTTATTTTATTTTGAGGATATAGACAACTGTTTAAAATTCATGAACACAGGAAAAAAGTACAATTACTTATCTCCTATAACTTTTAAAACATATTGTAAGGGCTTGAACTCCATCATAGTGAAAGAAAAATGAACATTATTTAGATGAAGGCTAAAAGGTAGAAATTATTTATAGACTATTCTGAGTGAAATGTCTACAATAATTGAACTTTTGAGCCACAGGGGCGAGTCAGTACTTCACCAGGTACTCTCCAAAAATCTTTTTGTAGGCTTTAAAATACAAATGCCTTTAGAATGTCAAACTTATATTTCTTCAAAGGAGAGAAAACCCTTCTAGAATATTAAATGGGCTTATAAAGAAGATTTTTGGCTAAAAGGAGATCAAATATTTTCTTTTATCCGAAGTTTGGTTCATCATTGCAAGTGAAAAGATCATGGAATAGCCGCTTAAGATTACAAAGGAACCGTGATAGCTTTAGTTAATGACAGTGCACAGCCAATTTTGTCTTCTGCCTTTGTATGTGCTTTATAAGAGTTCTCAGCATTGGCTTTCTTTTGTTCTTTTCTTTTTTGGTGATTATAGAACTTGATTATTATGGGTTTGCAAATTGTAGAGGTTTTTCCCACATTTTATCTAACTTTGTGAAGTAAGATTACCCACTGATGTTAAAAGAAGGCAAATGAAATGGTAAGATTTATAATATACATATGGGAAGTAATTTTTTTTCTTTCTTGAGAAATGTTAGAATGGGGATGAAGAATGTCAGTGGAAAATGCTTAGATGGAGTGTATTAGTTTCCTGGGGCTGCTGTAACAATGTACCATACATGGAGTGTATGGTTTCCATACAATGAAAATTTATCGTCTCATAGTTCTGAAGGCTACCACTTTGAAATCGAGGTGTAGTCAGCTTCCTTCTGAGGGCTGTGGTGGAAAACCTGTTCCAGGTCACTCTCCTTGGCTTGTAGATGGCCAACTTCTCCCTGTGTCTTCACATGGTGTTCTCCTTCTGTGTTTGTGTGTCTCCAAATTTCTTCTCTTTATAAGGACACCAACCATATTGGATCAGGGCCCACCCTAATTACCTCATTTTAACTTGATTACCTCTGTAAAGACCCTATTTCCAAATAAAGCCACATTCTGAGGTACCAAGGATTAGGACTTCATCGTATAAATTTTGGGGGAACACAATTCGACCTATAACAAGGGGCAAAAGGATGATTAAAGGGAAGAGCACAAATAAGTTTTTACACAGGGCAGGAAAGAAGAAAGGTTCATTTCCTCATGCAATTTTTTGTTAATCTAGGTAATAAGAGCCTTGCTGTTGAATTTTTTTCTTGTGAGTCTTTGACTTTGCTTCTACCAAAAATTAGAAATGTTTTTTATCTCTCTTGATTTATTCACTATGGAAGTTTGTCACTATTTTTGTCTAATGTCTCATTGATCATAGAATGGAAATTGATCATGTTAATTTCTTTTCTGTGAACTCAAGTCTTCAATGAAAAGCAATTGTCACGCTGGCAGTCATGAAAAATACATCTGAATGGACACCTACTGAGAATTCTCTTCCATGGACCCTTATTCTTTCTGTCCACCTCATTCCACAGTGAGCCTTTTTGACTTGGCTTAGTCTAGTGTTCTGGCTTGGATTTGTTCTTCTTTGTAACCATCTGGAGAATTATCAAAATGTGGTTTCCATAGTGATGAAAGTAGAAAACTCCCTCAGCTTCTGTTTGTAGCTGTTAGTTTTATGTGTTTGTTGGGGTAAACAGTGGATAGTGGCTCTGATTACAATTCAAGGAAAGGTGGGTTCATTACAACTCAAGGAAAGCTGCCGGGAAGGAGCATACAGAGAGTGTCCCCCACACCTGCTGTGTGCACGATCTCATGCTGCTCCTGGGATGCTGCTTTGGGTTTTATTTCAGTGATACATGTGACCTGCTGCAATTCTAGCCAGCATCTTTCTTGACTAGATCATTGGCTTAATTTGTAGCCAAGAGGTTATCTGTTCAACAAATAATCCCTTTTTAAAGTTACTAAATTAGACTCGCCCATTTTTAAGATCATTTTAATGTAAACAAAATTATTTACTGAGTATCTGCTCCATGCTAGGCATTGTGCTAATGGTAGGCAACACACTGAACCTGTCTCTCAAGAAGCTCACAGCTCACTAGGTGAGACAAATCCAAACACAGACAATGACAACAAAATGTGATAAGAACTATTAGGGGGACACACACTGGATTCTAAAGTCTCGAATGATGAGCTGGAATTTATCAGTTCTTGTTTGGAATGGGAGAAGGAAAAATAAGAGAAAGGCATTTAAGTGATGAGGTCAGTGCAGGCAAAGGCCCCAAAACATGAAGACAGATGTGCTGGAGGAGAAAAGGACAGCAGGGCTGGGAGCTGGAGATCACCTCAGAAAGAGGTACGTGGGCAAGGAGCAGATCACCGAGAGTTCCCTGTGTAATGTTAGATTTACAGGTAGAAGACCTGGGTCACTGCCTGGCTTCTGCTCCTGAGTAGGGGTGACTTTGGGTAAGTCATTAAAAAACACCTGGTCTTTAGCTTTCCTGTTAATAAAATGAGGATGTTGGCTCTTGCTTCTCTTCTACTTTAAAGCTGTCAATGCTTCCCAATTCTGATTGCTCTAGAATGATGAGCATAATGGTACATGACCTGGTCCCATTCTCCCTCTCCTGCCTAATTTCTTGTGCCACCTGGCTCTCTCTGGACCTTCCAATGAATCTGGGTTACTTTTGGAAGCCTTTCCCTCTGTCTTTTTTGTTACACATCTGTGTAGTTGCTCAGGTTGTTTCTCCTGCCTAGAGTGTCTTCCTTTGCTTCTTGTGTTTGCTTGTCAGACTTCTACTTATTTCAAAAAACATAACCATCTTTACCTCAGACATTATGTCCTCCCAACACCATCACTGAGATTTGAGGCCAGATGAGGTTCGCCTCCTCCTCTGAAGAACTGACCATACTGCAGACTGTGAGCAGCAAGAGGGCACGGTTGTGTTGTAGTCATCTTTGTATCCTCAGTGACCTCACAAAAGCCTTGCTCCCAGAAGACATTCAGCGAATGAATGTTAAAGTAAACTGACCAGAGAGACTGGGGCAAGCGTGGGGTGCGGGAGGGACACTCGTGGATGCACTGCTTGGCCTGAGGAGCTTCCAGCACCGGCTAGCTGCCCTGTGAGGGGACCAAGAGCCTCAGGAGGGGTTTTCAGTGAGGCTGCACTGACCGCCCCCCAGGGACTGATGAAAAGCTTTTGAAGAAAAGAGTCAGGGCAGAGAGTGGAGGGGGACCCACGGGGAGAAGAGCAGTGAGGGCGAGTGGGCTTTGTGGGACTAGTGCAGTGGCCCAGGGATAGCACGCCAGGCTGGGAAAGCGATAGTATTCACACTTTTTTTTTTTTTTTTTTTGAGACAGGCTCTCACTCTGTTACCCAAGCTAGGGTGCAGAGGTGTCATCCTAGCTCACAGCAACCTCAGACTCCTGGGCTCATGCAATGAGCGCTCTTGCCTCAGCCTCCCCAATAGCTGGGATTATAGGCACACGCCACTGCACCTGGCTAATTTTTCTATTTTTTGTAGAGGTAGGGTGTCACTTCTGCTCAGGCTGATCTCGAACTCCTGAGCTCAAGGAATCCTCCAGCCTCGGCCTCTCAGAGTGCTGGGATTACAGGCGTGAGGCACCATGCTTGGCTGTATTCATACTTCTTGCACATGTTTCAGAGCCACATGTGTGTTTTAGTAAACTCTAATTATGAAAGAAAAACAGCATGGCTCTTTGCTCTTTATACGTCTTCGTCTGCCCCCCTAAACCCCGTCTTTTCTTAGCCAAACCTCTTTCTGCTTCCAGAAGAAAGAAGGAGGACTCTCTTGCTATTGTTCTGGAGGGGAGTGGAGAGAGATATTAGAATTTACATGGGACCCATTTTGAAGGAGTATTTATTCAAGGCATGGCCAGTTTAAAGGTGCCCAGGGGTAAATTTGTGTTTAGAATACAAGTTGAATATCTCTTACCTGCAATGCTTGGAACCAGAAGTGTTATGAATTTCAAATTTTTCCAGATTTTGGAATATCTTCATATACATGATGAACTATCTTGAGGATGGGAGCTACATTTAAACACGTAATTCATTTATGTTTTACATATACCTTATATACATAGCCTGAAGGTAATTCTGTATAATATTTTAAATAATTTTGTGTATGAAACAAAGTTCATGTACATCAAACCATCAGAAAGCAAAACTGGCCAGGAACAGTGGCTCATGCCTGTAATCCTAGCAGTCTGGGAGGCCGAGGCCGGAGGATCGCTTGAGCTCAGGAGTTCAAGACCAGCCTGAGCAAGTGTGGGACCCTGCCTCTACAAAAATATAAAAATTAGCTGGGCACAGTGGCACCTGCCTATAGTCATAGTTACTTGGGAGGCTGAGGCAGGGGGATCGCTTGAGCCCGCCCAGGAGTTTGAAGTTGCAGTGAGCTACAGTGACACCACTTGACTCTACCTGGGGTGACAGAGTGAGATCGTCTCAGGAAATAAAAAAAAAAAAAAAAAAAGCAAGAGTATCACTATCTTGAATTTTGGAACATTTCTGTTTGTGGACTTTTGGATTATCCTGCAATACCTTTTCAAAAAAAAATAACCATCATTGTATTACTATATATCCCCCCTTTTCTTTTCCTCCTGTGAGGCTGGTAGTTACTGGGTACCCATTATCTCAGTGGAGGGATGTGACAGGGCAATTCATGCGAATAACTAGGGAGCTTTCCCTGATGTTGTTTGAAAAGACCTCAGCTTCACAAGGGGGAGGGGATTTGTAGAATAGACAAGTTTTCCTGAGGTTTTAAATCTTCTTGAGAAAATATCCTTCCCGGAGTGGAAAACAATTCTAGAATTGGGGAGAGAAGAAAGAATAACAGAGATGTTGTGGGTCCTGGAAAGCAGGAAGCTGCACCCTGTTCTCCAGCAGTGCTGCCGGGTGAGGGCTCACCTGAGAGGGGCTGGGGCTTTCCTTGGAACCTGGGGGGAGCTGCAGGCAGCCAGGGCAAGGATCCCAGTGTCAAAGAGGCACAGAGGAGCAGAGAGACACTGGCTAGGACGTCCTGTGAGCAAGGACAATGGACATCTCAGTGGCACCTGTTTGCTCTGACAGCTGAGAACCTGGTGGTTCCCTTCCAGTACTTGGAAAGACCTCAGAACCGGGTGGCACAAACTATGGGCAGGTAGTACAGAAAAGGACTGAGATTAAGTTTCTTCTTTCTTATGGCACTCTCACAGAATGAGGGTCTCAGTGTCAAAAATTAAATTTAATTATAAAAAATGGAAAAAGCAGATTTGTAGGCCATCTAAGTCTCACGTCCTTTAGAGGTTTGAAGTTTAAGCAGTGGTGTGCTTGAGCTAGCTGACAGTGACTCGTGAGAACCGATTGTTACGTTTTCAGGTATTTTGTTAGCTGATGGTTAAACACAGCCGTTGTGAAAACTTAAATGATATAAATTTATGATTAAATACATTATGTTAAAAACAAAGTAATAAGTATTTCAAAATAATTTTTATTTATTTGTCTACATTTTA
>CAUYSK010118762.1:0-15838 GCA_963575035.1 Avahi laniger | reverse complement strand
TCAAGAGCCAGGCTTTCCCCCTCCAACTGCCTTCCTTCATCAGTGGTCACTAGGCTCTGCCAGGTTTTCCCATGAGAATCCAATTGCATTTTTTCCTACTGTTCTTGTTTTTGTTGTGGTTAGAAGTAGTGAGTTTTGTGTGCTAAGAAACATGCACAGGCCCCCTTTCAAAATAACTAGATCAGCTTTGTATATTAAAGAGAAAAGCATTACGAAGCATCTAGCAATTCATCCCATCCCCCCCTCCGCTGTTAGCAGGATTTGGCTAATACAGAGCATCTAGGGAATAGGAATGCTCTTGACTTCATTTTACTCATCTTTTACAAAATAAAGGGAATTTGGCTTTGGACAGGAAATAGCTAAGCTTTAGAAATAGTTGTGAGGCTTATCCTATTCTTTCATTTTAATGACTTTCCCTGGCATTTAATTCCATCTTCCCTTTCTTCTGTGACGACACTTATTAGTATGCTCTTCAGATAGCTAAGAAAACAAACAAGGCTATGAAAATACCGCTTGCATCAAGTTCCCTGGGCTGAGGTGGCAAGTGAGCGTGTCTTCCTGCCCCCTTGTGGATTGATTACAAAACTCCTGCTGTAGTCACCCCGCGGCTAGTTACCCTGCCTCTGGCATGCTGGGAATGAGAGGTGGAGAGGCTGCTCTGCCACTTGCTGCAGAATAGATGGCCATTTGATTAGCGACTGAGCTTTATCTTAACTCAGAACATTTGCTTCTTTAGGGACTGTGGGCTTCAAAATACTCCTGATCAAGACGACCTGAGAAGGCATGGACTTCGAGTTGAGAAGGTCTAAGTTTGTATTTTTCATTTGCAAAGGCCAAGTGTGCAAAATAGGTCATGGACTGGACCAGTTAGCACCTAAGAAAAGCCGTAACTTTAGAAGGTAACTCTTCCATTGGAGTTTGTGACATGATATCCAAGACAAATCCTGCTTGTCAGGACCAACTGGTAACTGTTTTGTGTCAGTTGAAGTTACATATTGTCAAAGAATATTTGTTTGATGAGATTTTGAGCTGAGTAGTGTGTGTGATACCATACAGAGTGAAATATAACTGGCTATCATTAGGAAGGAAGGGGAAAATTTTAATGTTAAGCAAAATCCAAAGATGGTATCATGGAATACCTCTAAAACAAGGAGCAAGTCAAGGCAGTAAATAGTTCTCAAACTATGACAGTACTAAAAATCAATCAAGTGTGATTCATCATTTAATTTTCTTTCTGGAAATTGTGCTTTCAAAATTTCTATTTGGCAGAGTGGATTGCAAATGCCATCATTGCCCTAGGATGGAAAAAAATCATGTATGTTGGGTCATTTCCATTTTACAGACAGAAAAGCTAAGTCACCAATGAATTGAGATGATTTTTTTATAGATCTCATAGTAAATCAGAAGCAGAGTAGGAAAAAGAATCGAGAGTGTCTTGTGCCTTAGATAAGAATTCTTGTCTCCAGAGCTGACTTTCTCTCTGTAGCAGTAATGAACTGCTTCACTGTTTCCTAATGCACCATGTGCCTTAGTCAACTTGTCCTTCTAGGCTCCTGGAGGCACCGGGTCACAATGTCACAATGCAGTGTCAAAATGTCACAATAATATCAGCTGGGTGATGGCAAAAGGGATACAAGCCAAGGGGTACAGAAACATATCAACACTTTTGTCATGTACCATATAGACAGAATTATTTTCTGTTTCAGTATTCAAAAAAGGTGCTTGGAAATAACATAGAAACTGAAAAATAAAAATGAATATCTGTTCCCCTGATAAATAGTTTATCATCTATTTGCAAGCCTTGGCTTTCCATCAAGCATTCAGTTTTGATTTCCAGTTTGAAAATTGTAAAACAAGGATAAGACTGCACTTTTGGTAATATTGTAATTTTTGTCCAACTAATGTTGAACAATAATCATGGCTCTTGACTTCTACTTTATATAAGTAGTCAGTGTATGCCATGTGTAAGATCAGTATCAATTTCTTTATTTTTGAAATAAAACTAAGAAGACCTAGGAAAGCAATGTGTGTACATCCAAAATATAATATGTGTATTACATGAGTACAGCCCAGAGAGAAATAAAGTACTAAGATGTAGAACAATAATCACTATTTGGGGATGCATGCTTTTCCAGTCTCCAAAGTAAAATAGAGCTTCCTGATGAAGTTGATGTTGTAATATTCAGACAGCTTAGTAGATGTGGATCTATAGATTACACCTATTTCTCCACTTTTTGGTTTTCCCCTTTCCCTCCTGCCTCACCATCTTATTGTTTCCCTCCTAGTGGTGGCGTCACTCTGCACCCTGCCCACCTCCACTCTGCTGCACTGTTCCATTGGGTCTAGATGGTTATTGGATCCTTGTAGAGTAAAAATAATCAGTCATGGTTCTGATTTTTTGTTTTTGAAAATATACTTCTGTGGCCCACTTGAATACATAGAATCATCTAGGATGCTTACTAAAAATTCACATTAGGGAAATGGGGAGGAGGAAGATGGTTAAATAGAAACACCCAGCGATCATCCCACTACACAAACACCAAATTCAACAACTATCCACCCAAGCAAACACCTTCAGAAGAACCAAAAATCATACTACCTGGTTTTAACATTATCTCAAGGAAAGAGGCACTGAAGAGGGCAGAAAAGACAGTCTGGCATTGCCTACACTACCCCTCCTCCACCCCCTGGCACTGATGCACCAGCATGTTGGGTGAAGAGAGAATCTGTTTGCCTGGGGGAGGGAGAGTGAAGTGATTGTGGGACTTTGCATCAAAACTCAGGACCACCCTGGCACAGGGGAACAAGGCACAGGGCAGAATTCTGCTGCTGCCCACAGAATGAGCATTTAGACCAGCCCAGCCAAAGGGAAATTCTCCACCCTGAAACCTGAGTTATGGCTAGCCCTACCACTGGCTGACAAAAAGCAGCCTGGGTCCTGGACTAAATTTGTAAGGTAGTCAGGCCACAAAGCCTACAGTCCTGTGCTGGCTCAGAGCCAGCAGACTTGGGGTGGACATGACCCAGTAAGACCCCAGTGGTGGTGGCCAAGCAGGTGAATGTGCTTACTGATTAAAGTACCCTTGGGCTTTGAATAAACATCAGAGGTAGCCAGGCAACAGTCACCACAGTATTTGGGTGAAACTAGGCTGGCTTTGGGTGTGACCTGGCACTGGTGGCTACCAGGGAGTGCCCATGACACTCCTCCCACAAATTCAGCAGTTCAACAGAGTGAGGGAAAAGAGTGAGAGATTTTGCCTAGTAATCCAGGGAATTCTCCCATATCTTACCTAAGTCCACCAGACAATACCAACAGGAGTCTGCAAGAATTACAGCATTACTGAGCCTGGGGCAATCCCAGTGTCAACACAACTGCAATGACCAAAGACTTAGATCAAAACACTCAATTCCCTTTAAATATCTGGAAAGTCTTCTCAAGAAGAATGGGTTCATCCATTAAAAAGTGAGCAAAAGACACAAACAAAAGCTTTTCAAAAGGGAATAAACTAATGGCCAAAAAACTATGAAAAAAATGCTCAACATTTCTAATCATCAGGGAAATGCAAATCCAAACCGCAATGAGATATCACCTAACTCCAGTGAGAATTGTTTTTATCAAAAAGTCCCAAAGCAACAGATGCTGGTGTGGGTGCAGAGAGAAAGGAACATTTATACACTATTGATGGGAATGCAAATTAGTACAACCTCTATGGAAAGCAGTATGGAAATACCTCAAAGAAGTAAATGTAGACCTACCATTTGATCCAGCAATCCTACTACTAGGTATTTACCCAAAGGGGAAAAAAAAAGACATTCTAAAAAGAAGATACCTGCACATGAATGTTTATAGCAGCATGATTCACAATTGCAAAAATGTGGAAACAGCCCAAGTGTCCATCAACACATGAGTGAATTAACAAAATGTGGTGTATGTATACCATGGCGTATTACTCAACCATAAAAAAATGGCAAACTGATACCTTTGTACAACCTGGATGGAACTAGAGACCATCCTTCTAAGTGAAGTATCACAAAAATGGAAAAACATCACATGGACTCACTATTAAATTGGGACTAATTGATGAACACTCATGTGCATAAAATTCAATGGAAATCAAGAAGGTGGGGGGAGGAGGGGATAGGTAAATTCACTCCTAATGAGTACAGTGTACACTATCTGGGTGATGCACACACTTATAACTTAGACTCAAACTGTACAAAAGCAATTCATCTAACCAAAACATTTGTACTTCTATAATACCCTGAAATTTAAAAAAAGAAGAAGAATGCATTCAAACAAGTCCAGATTGTGAAGATTAAAATAAGTATCTAACTCTTCAATGCCCAGACATCAACAAACATCCATAACATCAAGAATACTCAGAAAAACAGGACCTCACAAAACAAACTAAATAAGGTACCATGACCAATCCTGGTGTGACGGAGATATATGAATTTTCAGACAAAGAATTCAAAATAGCTGTCCTGAAGAAGTTCCGTGAACTTCAAGACAATACAGAGAAGGAATTCAGAAACCTATCAGAGAAATTTAACAAACAGATTGAAATAATAAATAAAAAATTCAAGGAGAAATTCTGGAGCTTAAGAATGCAAACTGAGAAATGCATCAGAGTGTCTCAACAGCAGAATTGACCAAGTGGAAGAAAGAATTAGTGAGGTTGAAGACAGGCTATTTGCAAATACAGTCAAAAGAGAATAAAGAAAAAAATAATAAAGCATGTCTACAAGATCTAGAAAATAGCCTCAAAAGGACAAATCTAAGAGTTATTGAGAAGTTAGAGCAGAGATTGGGGTAGAAGGTTTATTTGAAGAAATAATAACAAAAGAACTTTCTAAAGTTCTAGAGAAAGATATCAACATTCAGACAAGAAGGTCATAGAACACCAAGCAGATTTAACCCAAACACGACAATTTTAAGGCATATAATTATCAAACTCCCAAAAGTCGTGGATAAAGAAAAAGTCCTAAGGGAAGTAAGGAAAAAAAAAAACAAAACAAAACATGTAAAGGAGATCCAATACATCTGGCAGCAGACTTATCAGTGCTTACAGGCCAGGAGACAGTGGTATGACATATTCAAAGTACTGAAGGAAATAAACTTTAACCTAGAATATTATATCTTGCAAAAATATCCATCAAATATGAAGGAGAAATAAAGACTTTCCCAGACAAACAAAAGCTAAGGGATTTTGTCAACATCAGACCTGACCTGCAAGGTCCTAAAAGGTGTTCTTCAATCTGAAAGAAAAAGACATTAATGAACAATAAAAATTATCTGAAGATATACAACTTACTGGTAACAGTAAGTACACAAATACTAGATATTCTATTTCTGTAACTGTGGTGTATAAATCACTTATATCTTGAGTAGGAAGACTAAAAGACAAATCTAACAAAAATAACTTTTTGAGAGATAGTATAAAAAGATATGGATGGAAACAACAAAAAATTAAAAACTGAGGGGGAAGGGAGTGAAAGAGTAGATTTTCTGTTAGATTTCTCTTTGCCTGTTTGTTTATTTGTAAGCAGCGTTGTCATATGTTTAAAATAATTGGTTATAAAATGATTTTTGCAAGCCTCATGGTAACCTCAAATCAAAAAACTTACAACATGGCCGGACGCGGTGGCTCACGCCTGTAATCCTAGCACTCTGGGAGGCTGAGGCGGACAAATCGTTCTGAGCTCAGGAGTTCGAGACCAGCCTGAGCAAGAGTGAGACCCTGTCTCTACCAAAAATAGAAAGAAATTAATTGGACAACTAAAAATATATAGAAAAAATTAGCTGGGCATGGTGGCACATGCCTATAGTCCCAGCTACTTGGGAGGCTGAGGCAGAAGGATTTCTTGAGCCCAGGAGTTTGAGGTTGCTGTGAGCTAGGCTGACACCATGGCACTCGCCCCAGGCAAGAGAGCGAGACTCTGTCTCAAAAACAAACAAAAAAAAAACTTACAACAGATACACAAAAAATAAAAAACAAGAAATTAAAGCATATTACCAGAGAAAATCATATTTAACAAACAAAGGAAGGAAGGAATAAAGAGAGGACCACAAAACAACCAGAAATCAAATAATAACATGGCAGTAGTTAGTCCTTACCTATTAATAATAACATTGAATGGGAATGAACTAAACTCTTTAATCAAAAGACACAGAGTGCCTGAATGGATAAAAAACAGAAGCCAACTATATGTTGTCTGCAAGAAACCCATTTCACCTATAAAGACACATAGACTAAAAATAAAGGGATGGAAAAAGATCTTCCATGAAAATGGAAACCAAAAAAGAGCAGGAGTAGCTATATTTCTATCAGATAAAATAGATTTCAAGACAAAACTGTAAAAAATGACAAAGAACGTCATTATGTAATGATAAATGGGTCAATTCAGCAAGAGAATATAACAAACCTAAATATATATGCATCCAACACTGGAGCACCCAGATTATAAAGCAAATATTATCAGAGCTAAAGAGACAGATACCCCAATACAATAATTGTTGGAGACTTCGACACTCCACTTTCAGCATTGGACAGATCATTCAGACAGAAAATCAACTATGAAACACTGGACTTAATCTGCACTATAGACCAAATGGACCTAATAGATACTTATGGGACATTTCATCCAACAGCTGCAGAATACACATTCTTCTCCTCAGCTCATGGATCATTCTCAAGGATAGACCATATGTTAGGCCACAAAACAAGTTTTAAAAAATCAAAAAAAAAAAATTGAAATCATACCAAATATTTTCTATGACCCCAAAGAAATAAAACTAGCAATCAATAATGAAAGGAACATTGAAAAATATACAAACACATGGAAATTAAACAATATGCTCCTGAATAACCAGTGGGTCAAAAAAGAGATTAAGAAGGAGATTAAAAAATTTCTTGAAACGAAAATGAAAACACAACATATCAAAACCTATAGGATACAGAAAAAGCAGTAATGAGAAGTAAGTTTATAGCAATAAGTGCCTACATTAAAAAAGCAGAAAAACTTCAAATAAACAACCAAACAATGCATCTCAAAGAACTAGAAAAACAAGACTAAACCAAACCCAAAGTTATTGGAAGAAAAGAAATAATAAAGATTAGATCAGAAATAAATGAAATTGAAACCAAAAAAACAATACGAAGACCAACAAAACAAGTTGGTTTTTTGAAAAGATAAACAAAATTGACACACTTTTAGCTAGACTAAATAAGAAAAAAAGAGAAAAGACCCAAATAAATAAAATCAGAGGTGAAAAAGGAGACATTACAACTGATACTACAGAAAAGCAAATGATCATTAGAAACTACTATGAGCAACTATATGCCAATAAACTGCATAACTGAAAAGAAATGGATAAATTCATAGACACATACAACCCATCAATGGCCATATCTGCTAAGCAAGTCATTTTAGGAACTTGAGTTGCAAATCAATCATGCTAGCTAGTGGTGGGCTTTATCAGAGGTGTGATTACACACTCTTTCTTATAGTATCTAATTCATTCATTTTATCCTTGTCTTTGCACATGAATTCTTAACTCAGAAAGAATACTTTGGGGACAGAAGTGAGGAAAGGAATAATGTAATAGCTTCCCATTGCTAAAGAAAAAAACCTCAGATTTGTTAGTTTTTCAAATCCCATTAAAATCTGAATCCACTCTACCTTTTAGATATTATATTCCTGCTACCTTTCCATAGGTATCTTATACACCAGCCAAATCCAGACAAATCACTCTTCCCAGAGAGCTGGCTGGCATATTGGCCTCTGAGCCTTTGCTCATACTATTCAACTGCTTGGAAATCATTGAGGCAGGCCATATTTTAAGGGCCAATTCATAGCTTGCTTTTCCATGGTGCCTTCCTTGACTACCCATGCAGTAACTATATCCCTAAAACAAATAGACCATAACACAGTGTGAAAGTATGATTCTGGAACTGGACTTTGGATTGAAATCACAGCTTCAGTGCTGTGATGTAGGTTTATCCCATATAGCCCTATAGTACAGTATAATTATTTGTTCATATGGTTTATGTCTCCTGGTAGTTCGTAAACTTCTTGAAGTTAGGAATTTTTTCTTGCATCTCTCTCTCCACCACAGTTACATGTGAATGGTGGATGTTCAATAACTTTTTATTTTTTTAGTAAGGAGATGAAACACAGAGTGAATGAATTCTGGCTTCTACATTTACTCTAATAATAGTTCATCATATTGTGGGGGTAAAGTAACAGGTATAAATAACTACAGTAACTAGAAAATGTGGATAAATGAGTTTACCTTTAGGGGCAACGGGCAGGACATACCTGGCCGTGGTTTACTGGGGTAGACTTTTGGGGAGCTTTCATTTTTCCTGTTCCTAACTACCTGCTTCCTATTTTTTTTTATTTTAATAAAAAATTTTCAGGTAGGTCTTAAAGCCATCAGATTCCAATAAGTACTAGGGTAGACACAGGACAGCTAAGGAAGTTGCCAGTGAAGAAGATTCACAGGAAACCCTAAGATTTGGAGAAGTATGTGAAACTCAGATGACATCTCTAGCCAGAGGTTGAGTGTGGTCAAGCTGACACTACTGGTCACCTTTCAGACGTCAGTCTATTGCATTAAACTAAAATCTGCCTTGCTCCTTTGACTTTATACCTGAAAACCAATTTTGAATATTGTCCTCCTTAGCTAAAACATACTGATATATTTTAAATATGAATCTCATGTGAACATAATTATCTTTCTACTTATGACAGATAATTAAAGGTTTGCAAAATTTTGTATGATTTTTGTCAGCATGTACACCTGATTTTGTCCCAGAAGAATTGTCTCTAATTCGACAATGAAAATTAATGGTAAATTACTTCTGAGACAGAATTTTACTTAACGTCTTTGTAGATAGACTCTACTTCTATAGAGTGACTGTCTGTAGCAAATAAAAGTGTTATTATGTTCCTGGCATTATTGTTTTCTCTTTATCTCATTTATAATTACACTTACAGGGGGAAGGAGAAAATAGAGCTGCCTGGTACTCACATACTCTCATGTGGTTAATAGGGCACTACCAGAGAATAGACCCAAGATGAGGAAAGTAAGAAGAAAAACATGTTATGTTTTAGCTGTTATTTGAAATAATAATTGTTTTTAAAGTGTAGATTGAATTCCGTTCATATTAAATTGAATCATTAATTTATCATATGTAGTAAAACTTGCTTAGAACATACATGGATTCTCTAAATCTGTGTTCTAAGTAAAGCATGCCACATTTTTGGCCACTCAAGTAGTAACAGGAAATATTTGTTTCCAGACCATTGTTCCATAATCATTCTTATGATGAGCAGAATGTAATGGTTAAACTATTAGGAGTGTTCATTTTCTTTATTACTGGTCATTGCAATGGTCATTAGGATGTCTTATACTAGTGCTCCTGTATTTACTGGTATTTCAGTATAAAGCTCACATGATGCAAATCCTTAATTATAAATATTCCTTGTGCATAGATATAAAGGAGAATGATCCCCAACCTTTTTGGCACCAGGGGCCAGTTTCATGGAAGAAAATTTTTCCACAGACTGGGGATGGTGCGGGGGGTGAGGTGTCGTGGGTGGGGGGGTGTGTGGTGGGGAGCTCAGGCAGCGATGCACAGCTCATTTTCTAACAGGCTGCAGACCAGTAATCAGCTGTGGCCCCAGAGTTGGGGACCACACATGTCATTGTAACAATCTCTTTGGAGACTGTGTGTTCCCTCAGGGCTGGGGTCACGTATCATTCACCTCTGAAAGCACAGAGCCATGTATGGTATGTACATAATAAGTAATCAATAAATATTTGTTGAAGGGAACTTCTTAATTAATATATTTTGTGCCTTTAAGGAAAAAATTATGTGTCATTCATGAAATGGATGACCTCCTTTAGAAATGTTGGCTGGGTGAGTGTTTGATAGGCATTCTTCATATGCAATATAAAGAATGCTATTCCTAAGACATGCAGGAAAGTTGATTTAAGGCTTTCAGGTATAAATAACTGCTGGGTATTCACTACATATCAGATACTATACTAAGTTCATTCCATGGATTATTTTGTTTACTCCATACACCCATCCTATTGGGTATTATTATTAACCTCAGCTTACAAATTAGGAAGTTGAGGTGCAGTTGAGTAACATTTTTGCTATTGTTTAGTACTTGCCCAACATCACATAGCTAAAAAGTGAAAGATCTTGATTTGAAAACAGGAAAGTCTGGCTTTATGGCTTGAGGTCTTAACCACTGTGTTCTACTTATTTTTAAATAGACTCAGAAAATGTATGTTCTGTACAAGAAAACCAGATGGGAATCATGTGTTTCAAAACCCATTCATTCATTTATTCAATAAATAAATATTTATCGTGCGCCTACTCTGTCCAGTTTTTCAACAAGCCCTTGCGAAGCTTCTGAAAAGGAGGACAGCTTCTGTCCTCAGAGTGTCCACAGCCTTTTAGGGTGCCGATTCAATACAGTGTGGACTAGGTTACATGTCTGAACAAGGAACAAGAGTACCTTCGAGGGGTCCTGAACTTACCAAGTTAGCCTGGGACTGCTTGGCAGAGGAACTGAGGGATCATCTGAGAGGATGAGCAGGAATTTTACCAGGTGCATGAGACTGGGACTGTCCCAGGAGAAGAATAGCCAGTGGAAAGACGTGGAGGTGAGAAATACAAAGGCTGACATGTTTGGGGGAATTGAAGAGGACAGAGCAGAAACAGAAGGTGAGCAGAAAAGGGTAATCAGCTTACCCAAAGCATTATGTTCAGGCTCACGCATACTGTGTGTGGAGCTCGGGTAAAGAAGCTGGGCTGCCTAGGCAAACATTGTCAACCTAGCCTCATGGCTTGAGCTGGCAGCATCTCAGTGTAAAAACATGTTGCCTCATCTATCAAAATGTTAGCATTTGCCTCCATTTGTACAGTTGTCCCATGGGATTCCTGGGAGATTGGCTCCAGGACTGCCCCCCCATACTAAAATCTGTGGATACTCGAGTCCCTTATATGAAATGCTGTACTATTTGCATATAAGCTATGCACAGCCTCCTGCATACTTTAAATCATCTCTAGATTGCTTAAAATACGGAATACAATGTAAATACTATGTAAGTAATTGTTACATTGGCTTTTTAAATTTGTATTATTTTGTATTGCTATGTATTTTTTCCAAATATTTTCCATCTGAGATTAGTTGAATCCAAGGATGGGGAAGCCACTGATATAGAGGGCTGACTATACTCACTGTCCTTCCGCAGACCTTTCACTTTCAGTTTCTTACATTAGTTCTGCACAGAAGTTTTAATTAATTGTGCCAGTAAATCCAGGTCGACCTGCTAAAACAAAAATAAAAAAGTCAGGCTTCGTGTTGACAGTAAAGATGACGAATGCTCCCCTTCTCTTTGAATTGTTTTGCCAGGCATGATTGATTTAATAATAGGTAGGTTTCATTTTAATACTAGTGACAATTGGGGGAAGAGTTGGCAAGGAGAATAAGAGAGTGGTACTCTATAGCAGGTATTTAATGGAGACAGCCTGAAAATCAATATTAATCCTTTGCTGGCAGCTGAAAATTTTAGACAACTTAAGCGGACGAATGGGCCGTGATGTCAGTCAGTAGTGTTAGTCTATTCATTGGCTGACTCTTGTACTAAATGAGAACTTTTGTTGATTAAAAATCCATTCCAGGGATGCCATCACACATGTTAAACAGTTCTAATTTTCCCCTGAGGCCAAAAAATGTTCCTCCTTTTGCCTTTTTACATCTTTCTTTAATCCCATCAATTTCCAAGGAGCTCTGTGCTACTCCTGTGGGCCAAATTCTTACAGCCCTTTTCAAGCTCCAGGGCTATCTGTCTCCTATCTGCAGAACAGGCAGGTGGCGGCATGGAGCCCTCCCCACCCATACAGTACATCTCCTGCACATACCAGATGTAATCGAAAGCAATAAAGGCTACAGAGAGCAGTCCTGGCGAACCAATCAAACCTCAGGCATGGCCCTGTGCCTGTATTTCTTATCCTTATCTCTACCTGTTGGAAGAAGGGGTGTTGTGAGAAAGCTGTGCATTAAAGTAAGAAAGAAGGAACTGTGAACCTTCTATATTTCATACTCAGTAAATGTATCCCAGGGTCATAATTACAATTTAGTTAGTCTATCTACTGCTGCAGGAGAAGATCTTGAGTTAGACTTGAAGCTGGCTAGAGAGTTGTAGAGTGCTTGGAAAAATCAACTTGGATCTCCTCAGGAAACAGGAATTTCCTGTGGTTTTTACCTTTCCCTTGCACCTAGTTAGTAGAAAGACACATGATTGAAGTATTCAAAACAACTGGGAAGAAACAGAAGAACTTAAGACCACCCTTGTGAATGGTAAACGGCAGCTGCTTGAAGAATGTGTCAGCATCTTTATATCAGTCAGGGGTAAATGGGCATCTTTGTGGGAACTTCCTGGTTGAAGAAGTGTCCCCTTTCACTGGGAGTGCGGTAGTGTCTCTGCTCAGTGTAGCACATTTGTCCAGGTGTGTTCTTGAGGCCTTGACCTACATTATGGAACATATATTCTTTTCCTGTTTTTTTAATGGATCTTTTCATCAACCGGATCTTTATAATTATTATGACAATACCCAAGAACCTCAGTTTACAAAATTATCTTTTTCACACTACTGGTTGGAAAAGATCTAGAAAAACAGAAAAGTTTCCCCAATGCTCTTCTATAAGAAAGTGAAGGAAGGGGTGAGAGGAGTCTCCACAACATAATCTAATGGGGCTCTCTAATGTTAGAGAACTAAATGAGATAATTCAAATTTATAACGGTATGTAATTCTAAGAGTCAGACCCTGACTTCTACTTCATATCTTCAGGGAAGTAGATTCTTGGTCTTTATTCTACAAAAGACAGTAAATTGAAAATTTTAGTTAGGAAAGCTTATAGAATTAGAAATCCAAAAATTGAGTGGAGGCTTGATTTAATTACAAAGAACCTTTAAAATGGGTCCATTGTTATCAGGTTTAGAAAACAGTGAAAATTAAAATGAATTTTACTCTTGTTCATTTTTTACCATAATGCAGACCTAAACCTAGATGCATTACATCGCTATCTTGTTTGACACTCAAGACCCTTGAAAGATTGGTGTTCTTATACCAATCTTATACCAATCACTGGGACTCAGACAGGTAACATTACAGGTGAGTAATGTAACAAGAATGCATTCAGATGTTCCTGACTCCAAAGCTTATATGTTTATCACTGTACCATAATTTTAAATATTTTAGCATATGATAGAGATGAAATAAATTAAGATGTCTCCTTTGATGTCTCCCTTTCTTTCACACCTCACATTCAAATCTTTTGGCTATATCTACACATTTATATATAAAATTCAAAAATCTCTTTTCTTCACTGTGGTTATTATGCTGCTATAAGCTATCAATATTTCTTTCTTGAATTATGGAATATCCTCCTAACTGGTCTCCCTGTGTCTACCCTTGTTTTTATATTGTCTAGCCTTGACGTAGAGACTTGCATGAATCTTTTAAAATGTCAGATCAAATTATTCCTCTGCTCAAAACTATCCAGTGGCTCCCTACTTTACTAAAAGTAAAAGGCCATTATAGCTCACCAAATATGGTAGAGTAGGGAACTACAGGGCTCCATCCTTTCATAAAAGCAAATGATAAGCTAGCAAAAACTGTCAGAGTCAACTTTTGCAGAACTCTGGAATCTAGTCAAATACACAACCACCAAGGGAAATGAATGAAGAAAGAAGCTGCTGCAATGCTGTAAGGGAATGTAGTAGCATTCTTTTAGTAGACTATTTTTTAGAGCAATTTTAGATTCACAGAAAAATTGAATGGAAAATATGGAGATTTCCTTTATACCCCTTCCCCCCCACACACACACATAACCTCTTCTATTATCAACATCCCTCACCAGAGGGATACATTTGTTACAACCAATAAACCTTCATTGACACATCATCACCCAAAGTCCATAGTTTACATTAGGGTTTGCTCTTGAGTGTTGAACATTCTGTAAATTTTGACAAATGTATCATGACATGAATCCATCATTATAGTATCACAGAGAATAATTTTACTGCCCTAAAATCCTCTATATTCTGCCTACACATCCTTCCCTCACCTATAACCCCTTCAAGGTAATTATGTTTTTATAGTCTCCGTAGTTTTACCTTTTCCAGAGTGTTCATATATTTGGAATCATATAGCAAATAGTCTTTTTCAGATTCACTATTTTCACTTAGTAACATGTGTTTCAGGTTCCTCCATGTCTTTTCCTGGCTTGATAGCTCATTTATTTTTTATATCTGAATAATATTTCATTGTGTGGATGTATCAGAGTTTAATTGTTCATTCACCTACTGAAGCACATCTTGGTTGCTTCCAAGTTTTGGCAACCAAGTCTTTACATGGACATAAGTTTTCAACTCATTTGGATAAATACCAGGGAGCATGATTGCTGGATCATGTGATAAGAATATGTTTAGTTTTGTAAGAAACTGCCAAACTGTCTTTGGAAATGGCTATACTATTTCGCATTCCCACCAGCAATGAATGAGAGTTCCTGTTGCTCCACGTCTTTGCCGGCATTTGATGTTGTCGGTGTTCAGAATTTGGGCCATTCTAACAGGTGCGTGGTGGTGTTTCATTTTTGTTTTACTTTGCAAATCTCTGATGAATTCTATGTGGAGTATCTTTGTATATGCTTATTTGCCATCTGCATTCTTCTTTTGTGAAGTTTCTGTTAAGGTCTTGGGCCCATTTTTTTAATCAGGTTGTTGATTTTCTTATTGTTGAACTTTAAGCATTCTTTGCATGTTTGGGATAAGAGTCCTTTATCTGATAACACTTTTGCAAATATTTCCTCCCAGTCTATGGCTTATCTTCTCATTCTCTTGATATTTTCTTTCATAGAGCAGAAATTTTTAATTTTAATAAATCCCAACTTATCAACTATGTCTTTCATAGATTATGTCTTTTGTGTTGTATCTAAAAGTCATTGCTAAACCCATCTAGATTTTCTCGTATATTATCTTCTAAGAGTTTCATAGCTTTGTATTTTACATTTAGGCCTATGATCCATTTTGAACTAATTTTTGTGAAGCATGGATATAAAGTCTGTGTTTAGATTCACTTTTTATGTGAGGATGTACAATTATTCCAGTATTATTTGTTGAAAAGACTATCTTTTCTCTATTGTATTGCCTTTTTTCCTTTGTCATAGATCAGATGACTATATTTATGTGGATCTGTTTCTGGGCTCTCTGTTTTGTTCCATTGATCTATTTGTCTATTCTTTCACTAATCACACTGCCTTGATGGTTGTGGCTTTATAGTAAGTGTTGCAGTCCAGGAGAATTGGTTCTTCAGCTTTGTCAGGTATACTCCTTTCTCTGATATGGTTGTCCTCTCTACCTGCAACACTCTGCCAGCAGATGTGCACTTGGCTGATTCTTTTCCTTCTTTGCCTCTCCTTTCTTCAAGCCCCAACATCAGCACCAGCATTCCCAATCAATCTTACCCCTTACTCTTTTTTTTTTAACTGCTCTCATCATTTTCAACATACCATAAGTCTATTGTTTATTGCCTGTCTCTTCCCACTAGAATAGACGTTTCACATGGGTAGGGGGTTTTGTCTATTTTGTCCACTGATATATCCCAACCAAGCTCCTAGAATAGAACCTGTCCATAATATCTCTCAATAAATATTGAATGAATGAATAAAAATATATGCAAGTATCCAAATGGTCCAGCTGATGATAAAATTTAAACTTATGCATCACATTTCCTTTGTGTGTTTCATT